>KK503035.1:0-28705 GCA_000688735.1 Glossina austeni | reverse complement strand
TTGTGCTTCATTATATAAATACACTGTCAATTTAGAAGCACAAAAAAGCAAACTGACACGTGTTTAATCATTATAAATGATTAATAAAAATAAGCATGCATAAATTCGATTTGGTCTTTTAACGCCCGACCATCATTAAAAATTATTTCCTTGATTATTTGCTACTCTTTTTCATATCTTCATTCTAAATTCAGTTTGCCGCTTTCGACGACTCTTTTTCAAAGCGCACTGAATCACCAGATATGAAATATTTGCGATAAAAGGTCCGCCACATCTTCATCGCAAATTTAGTATGTGTGCCGCTCATCTCACCATACTTTTATTTTCCATATATAAGGTCTTTTTTCTTTATAATGTATACGATGATGTTAAGTAAATTTATGCAAATTTTACTTTTCATCATTTGAGCTTATTAATAATCTTTATATATGCAAAGTATTATTTTTAGGGCTGGTCTTAAGGGCCACTTCAAGGAGTTGTGGAGACGGATGCATGTGTCATTGCTGTGCAAACTAGTTCGGGAGATATGAGGGGTTTTAAATTTTTGTCTCACGGAAAATCCACAGGCGGTTACGTCTAAAAGAAATACACGCGCCATTCCCTTACAAGAATGAACGGTACTTACAGAACGGCGAGATTATAACCCTTGTTCCATTCTGTACCCTAGCCTACATATGGTGTCCTTCCACCTGTGATTTGCAATGGGAAGTCCCGAGGGCGGGTTCTGTGATTTCTCTTATCTACTTTCCTCTCGGGCAACCAAAAAATCTTTAGCACAATTTTATATATATTGTTACACACTTTTACAACATTTCGTCAAAGTGTGTCTATCTATAAGCTGTTTATATTGAGAGAAATTTGATTAGAAAACATTACTATTTGTAATGGATGGAATTATTTTGTTTCAGATCCGGGGTCCCCTAGGGAGTCCCCTAGCTGCTGCCTCCAAAATTGTGCCTGTTCCCGAAACCTTGGTGAGTCCTGATATCTGCCCAACTGCGGTCGTTCAAAGAATTTAAATATAACAAAAACAAATATTTAGTTGAAGTTTTTATAAAAAAAAAAAAAGAACATATAAATCATGTGTACATTTATTTTAATGCTTTTCTTTTTTGTATGGATATTATTAAAGTATTTGAAATTATTACACAAAACATAATAATGATAATTATAATGCCTTACTTATGCATCCTTTTTTCGCTGTACGTAAATAAAATTCGTATATTCGATAAATTCCTATTTAGTAAAAATATACATGAAGATTATGAATATGAAAAAGTTTACAAGAATTAATTAAGTTAAATATAATTTCAATATATTTTATTAGTTAAATATTCGTAACTAAATTAAGTTAAAACTTGGCGCATTTAAACACAATCTTAGGAGTTTTTTTAGTTTAATATGAAATTACCATTAAGATCAATTAAAACTGAACATATGCAGCTTAAATTAGTATGATTAAATAAACGACAATCTTATTACAATAGCCTCTGTACTCTTTTAATAATACCCACATTCTAACATAATAAACTGCTGCGTCTCCAGATACTATTTTCCGTCATAAAATAAATTGTGTAAGCACTTCTAGTGCCCCTGAAAAACTGCTTCTCAAAGCGTATTAAAATTTCTTAAGTACGCAAAGTCGGTGTCATCCATGAATAGCCGCAATAATGAATCACGAATTCTTAAATCAACGAATTTAATCAGTTTTTCTTTATTCATGTTGCGGTTTTTGCAAATTCCAACAACAGACGGTAGGTAGATTGAATATTAAAGAATTTATCCTCTGAGGGGCGAAAAAATAAGAAAATTGATACAACTTCTCGCCTTGGCAAAATGTGTAATAAATATCTGAAGAAAGTTTCATGTGGCTCTACGCCATTCAAGCGTTTGTAAATTGAATCCCTCTTCTAAATTAGGTCTTACTTCTTTGTGCTTACATAGCTGCAGTCTATTTTTAACCTTGTTATTTTATATATGGCCATGGCTTAGTTTAAAGAAATATGAATGTTTTTTTTCATCTTTCTGACATCTGCGTAGACCACCACCACACCAATGCACCAACATCCATGCATCTACGCGTAGTGCATAAACAATAGTTTTCACGGAGACCCATTGTACAAAGACAATTGAACAGTAAGAAGTTTTCTTCTTATAAAAATTGTTCCAATGTAAAATTGTCGAATAAGACAATTGATTCTCTTATTTAAATCATTATCAAATAGCATAAAAAGTTAGCACTTTTAAGCAAAAGTTTGCACTTTTAAGCAAAATTAGGAAGAGCAAATATAAATAAGAACGAAGAGCACAATTTTCACCCTCTTGCCGCAAAGAGATATAGAATATGTGAAGAGAATGTTTTTCTGAATAAACAGAGTTACCAACTTTACGCATTTCTTTAGGTATTGCCATCAACCCGACCAGAACATATGGTTCACAATTTTCTCGGTTTTTTTCCCAAAGGTTCTCATTTTCTCGGTTTTTTTACAAAGGTTCTCAATTTTCTCGGTTTTTTTCATAAAGGTTCTCAATTTTCCCGGTTTTTTTTAGCGTAGCAAACGTTTGATTCATGTCTGTTAAATTGCAAAGCAATACAAAACAAAAAATATATATAAATAAGTAAAACATATTGTCGATTTTCTTTGTTTTTTTAACTTAAAATTAATTTTGCACTCATCCAACACAGTAAAAAAATTTACTACAGTTCTATAGAAATGATCATATTTCCACCAAAAGCCGAAACTATCTGCTATCCAGAATCTGTAATCTGTTAGTAAATTATTTTCTGGTAAGTAAGACATTTTGTATATAGATCGTACTCTTACAATACTTTTAATTATAAAATTAATTCTTATCATTTTATAGTTATTTACAATTTATTAAACGTATATGTATACATACATTTGGTCATTTATACAGTGAAGTAGTATGTATACATACATTTGGTCATTTATACAGTGAAGTAGTTTGCGTGAACAGTGTTCATCATTGAATTGTTAATTCAACGACCACTACTTGATGTATGTAATGTATGTAATGTAAGAATAGTCGCAGCCAACCGTATTTAGTAGTGACTTGATATTAAAAGGCGTATACACGTATAAGGACTTTTTTTTTAATTATATATTTATTTTTGCACCATTAAATATAGTTAAATATTTTGTAGGCAACAAAAAGTGCCAAATTTTGCTTAAACTTATATTTTTATATTTTTTTTGTAATTGTTCGGTTAATCAAAAATTTAACAAAATAATTCCATAAGACAAAAATGTTCACTATCACATAAGGCTAAGTTTTATTTATTAAAGTTTTTTTATATACGTATACAAGTAGATTTATTATTTAAGTAAGTAAGCGCATAATTTGAACAAAAAATATTATAGTAGTAAAACTCTGATTAATTTCGCATACATATGCTGGACAAAATCAAACTTAATTTTTAACCTTGATGATTGTTCATTATAAAGAATGGTTAGCATGTTCTCCTTTTCGATAAGCGATGTTATACTTCACTCAATTTCATTAACAGCAACTGAAACATGTATGATGTGAATGTAAAGCACCTGAAACGAAGAAAAAAAAGAATTCGTGAGGAGTTCTACAACATGCTTGGAAAAAGAGTACCTCCATTATACTCGCTATATCCAGGCTTTTTCATTCATCAGTCATTATTATTTCTTCGGATTAGGACGAGTACGTCTTAAGCCCAAGTATTTCCTCCTCTTGTATGGCGTGCTTGTTTCAATTGCGTTGTCAACAAACTGTCCTAATTCGGGTGTCGTAGTCTCGGCTTGTATTAAGTTTAAATTATTGCCCATAGATAATCCTTCTGGCTGATTTCTGACGTTTAACTTTGGATTTAATGACAACAAGTGATTTTTACGAGTCATCAATGAAACATTCCACTTTTTCTCATCTTCTGGCAATTTGCTACAGCTGGGGTAAATATTAGATGACACTGAAGCTAAAAAATAGAAATATAATATAGAAATTTCTATATTATAGAAACAACTTACCTCCATCTTCCTTTCTGCTTGATGATTCCATTCTCACAAATTTTTATACACCATACTGAAAAATACGCGCAAATCTGTTCGTTAATTCCTTTCATAACATTCAAAAACCCCCAAAAGTACATATATATATAGACTCAGTTAACATGGATAAAAGTATTTCCGTCTGTCCGTCGAAAGCGGGTACAGTGGGAAAAACTTTTTGTTGAGTTATTGGTGAATTTAGATATTTGCCTCTTCAAGTGATTTACAATTGGAATTCGGAGAAAGTTTACAGAGATCCCGCCTGTGCATCTAAAGTGAAATATCTGTATATATATATGTAAGTATATAATAGTAAAAAAAGCTATAAAGATTTAATTGTCATTAGATTATTAACGAATCTTGTTTATTGGTGCAATTCACAAAAAGTTTATATAGAAATCAATTGACGCTATTTCGTCTACCGCTAGCATTTCGTCAGTCGCGGGAAAAGTGAAATGGAAAACCGAAAGATTTGTATCAGAAAATGAAGTGTTCTCGCCTGTCGATAAGTGCCTATGAATAAAACAATAAATGTAATAGATTCGACTCTTTCAGCAGAGCATAAAAAACGAAAGATAGTTACTAAATACTAAATAAAATTTATAAACTATTTTAAATGTTACACAGTTTATCTGCAAAATGAAGTTTAGAGGCCACGTTTTTTCTTTCGTACTTAAAATTTATGTTGTTAGTCTATCTCTAAAAAGTCTTTAAGTCACAATCGGCCAACCTTTTGATCGAACGACCGCAATTAGGTACGTCGAGTAGGAAACCTCTTACATTAATATTGCGTATCTCTAACTCTTTAGTTGAATGTTCGTTTATTGTCGAAATGCATGGATTTACATGGTCTGCTGAAGTATCGATGGCACATTGTTTTCTTTGGTTACATGAAATGTTGCCATTAGAACTCCTCACTAGTCAATAATCCCGCCCCTCAAAAGTGGTGTCGTTACCAGCCACTAGGACGCCGTTATTTAAATTTTCGCTATGACATTCATGTTCATTATAAGCATCCTCGGAATACAATTGGAATGATTCTTGAGAACTATCAATGCTTGCCGCAATAGATGCACCAGTGGTGGCGGCTCCGGCAGCATCCCGCGAAAAATGGCAAGAACCATCTATACCATAATAGGGATATTATATCTTAGGGTTAAGACCACCACTGTCTGTAATGTAGATGAACGTATCGTCCGGGAAGCCATCATCATGATAATTATAAAGAAATTTTTGTGAATGAGTGAGGAAGTTGCAAAAAAATCAAATGCGGTGAAAAATTGAAAAACTCACAACATATCTGAAAAAAATAATTACCATTATTGCGATATTGACTAGAACAATCGACTAAATCTTGTTCACTCGATGCTGCTAAAATACCAATTTTATGATGATGGTGTCCGTCTAAAGCTCTGGTAATGGAGAAAGTATAACATCTTCGACGTTTGTAACACCATGTTTTGCAAGCCAGTCTGCGGATGTGGGCACAGTCACATGTGTGGGGGACATAAAGGTCATGCCAACTGATCCATCTTCCTCGCTTTAAAATGAAAAATGTCTGAATCATTTCCATATTGTATACCCATTAGAAAAATTAAGCCTTATCGCCTTATTATACCCAATATATTATCAAATCCACTCATAAGCTTACAGAATTCATTATAGCATTCCGCATATTTATTTAAACCGAACTTATATGCATATAGTTGAGCGATTTTGTATCGATTTTTATTGCAGATTTTTAAACGGAAGCCTCCTTCAGTAGTCGTGGCGTAGTTTTGGCAATGCTGCAACTATAAAAAAGAAAAATATGTAAATATGAGAACAGTTTGCGGGAATATGCGTAAGGACTTTGAACTTAATGATCCTCAATGTTGCAATTACTGTCATACGATTAAAAAAGTGTGTCACTGCAAACACAGATGCGAGCGAATACAGACTTCAAAGAAATTGTCGTAATTGTATTTTCACACTAAGGCTTATAATGGAGGCTTAAAAAATGAAATAAATCTAATTATAAAACGTTACGATCGGGAAAGACCTACCGTTAAATGTATTATCTCATTCCTCCTAACACAATTCTTTATTAATTTGCGTAATAAAATTTTCAAAAAATTTACTTTTTCTCCATTTAAACGCAAATATTATTCTTCTTCACTTCTTCAATATTATTAATTTTCGTAAAAAATCCTAAAATATTGCACTTTTTTCCATGCAAAGGCATACTTTTCATGAAAGTCCTCATATTTGAGGATGGTCAAAACATCACATGGCGTCATCCCAATTTAGCAAACTTAAAGTACTTCCTAGAAATTTTATTATTTTTCAGGGTTCACCCTAGAAAGCTAGAAATTATACTTTCGTTCCATATAAAAACTTGCTTTTTACGATAAACCTTATTAGGGTCTAAAAGCTAGACTTACATTATCCAAATCCACTACTATTAATTTTACTGCTAAATTGTTACTATGGAGCAATTTTAATCATAAAATATTAATAATTCAACTTTTCTTTGAAGGGCTTGCTAGTCCTGAGAAATCTTATATGTTGTTATTATATAATAATTAGACCTTTTTGGCATATAAGGATTTACATTTCCTGAGAATCCTCATTGCGATGGTATCCCAATAAAAAAAACTACTTGATTCAAATTCGATAACGATGACTTCTTTGTCAATTTACTATGGTGAATCAATTTTCACCATGAATAATTGAAAATTATACCTTTGCACCATGCAAAGCTTCAGTTTTCGTAGGAACCGTTATATGGGAGAGGGTTCAAAAAATTCGGTCAGCCGAATGAAATTTTCCATATCAATTTAGAAAGTCGACCTTCTATTACTTAGCGAGTTTTGTTGAAAAATTTTGAAAATTGCAATTTTTTTCCACGTAACTTTTCAAAATAAGGCTTTATACGGGGGTCGATAACGTGAACCGATCTGACCCGTTTTCAATAGCTTTCATCTTTGGGTCAAAGCACGTCAGTGTCAAATTTCATCGAAATATCTCCAAAATTGGGACCTATAGGTTGAACACTAAGATACATGGACAGTCATCTCACTCACAGATGTACAGACAAGCTTAGATCGGTATAATAAAAGGTGTTTCTATCTTAAGCTCTTCTGGATGTTGCATACGTTCATCTATAATCCTTGCTTATGCAATTCGAATCGTTTTTTATTTGTCCAATTAGTATATTTTAATCGACATGCTGTTACACCGAAAATGTCTAATCTTTGTACAATACGACCTTCAACGTAAAATTCAGTAAATGGAGTCTATGTACACTGCAATCATCGTCTTTAAACCAGTCTTTCGTTACCTCCGTAATTTTATCAAAAATTAGTTTACGCACTGAATAATAACTAAAAAGAAATTTGAAGCTATTGGTTATATTTTAGTCCATAAAATATAAACATGTTGAGGCAATTTTGCCATTGCGGGATCTGTTCCAAAGATCTACAAATGCAAACCAAATCAACCTCGTGATCGATCATAAGTTAAATTTTTGCGGACATAGATTTCGTGGAAAGTGATTTGCCATAGGTGTGCGTGTTCTAAGAAATAATTAATATTTGGTCTTCGTATCTGCAGTGCTGTCTATTGAGAGAGCTTTTAGCCCATATCTGGTGCTGGGGTAAACTCAGCGGCACAGCGGCTTTGATTCACAAGAATTTTCTTTTCGATGTTTTATATATTAATGATTTTAAGAGGATTTTACAACTAGGGGGAAATGGTTTCTTCCTTTTAAATTCAAGACGCAAGCTGTTAATTGCAATAGTTACGTGATCGAAAATGAACTTCGAAACAAAAGGTAGTTTATTTTCAATAATGTTTCATTTATTAATATTACGTTGCTCCTTATATTTTAATTCTTATTTCGACTTCTATTTTACGCGCTAAAAAATCTGTGTCCTTACTGCATAGACTTCACTAACTAAAACTTCTAAACTTAACTAACTCATCGCTGTGTTCTCATTCCCTTTGGTTTTCAATCCTCTCCTTAATCCTAATTAAGGAGAGTCTATCGCTCCACCCTTAGAGACGAAGAACCTGGGAAGCCAAAACGCGAACGACTTTGGCTCGAGGCTTTTGGGAAATATCTTCACGGAAGCAAAAATTATACAAAAAAATATGGAAATATTGTCGATGTTTTTTTTTCACTTCGCACCTCATCTTCTATTGGCGTCCAGGATTTACTAAAAGATATGATTCAAATTAAATTTACCTAAAGATAAAAATACGCCGTCTTATGCCCAAAAGGGATCTGTTGCTCAAATTGAGTTATTGTAATTTTTAATTTTTTTTCACGAAAATTTTATACGCACATCTTACATGATTGTCAAAAAAAAAAATGCTTGCGTTGTTATAGCAGTTTTGGATACTAAACCATTTTCGAAGGCGTTTAATACTAGGCGTCGAAAAGACTTTTCAAAATGAGCTTATTTGTGCATAAGTAGGTACATACTTCTAAAAACACAAAAAAGAAATCAGTGAAATCATTATCTTTGGGCAACGCTGATATTTTGAAAATTTCCCTTTAACTTTTTCACGCAAACATTTTAATTGAGAAGTGGAATCAAAAGTTGTTCGATCCAAGCCATTTCCAATAGCCTTCGTCTTTGGGTCCGCGTTGGGAAACACGTTGGTATACAAAACTTCGTCAAGACACCTTAGAAGCACGCGACTTGCAAGTCCGGCAGCAAAAATACATAGACAAACGTCAGTAGACTCGAGGGACAGCAATGTTTAAATTCATTCCGAAAATGATTGAACAACGATATATGATAAAATAATCGATGGATCTATATTAAGTCCTCTCGAGTGTTACATACATCCGCACAAATTTAATATATATCATGCCACAACTGGTGTAGACTATGAGAAATAAGCTTACTATAATCGAGTGGGCTGGGAATTTTTTATGCCCATCATCGTTGAATACATTGGCTGAGGCATGACTACGATATTGTTTCTGTCGGAAAATTGCGAACAGATAATGATCGTGACGCAATATCCATGACCGATTGTTCCACAATTTTCGTACCTTAATTTTTGCGAGCACGAGAATGTTTACCACACCCAGAAACGCGACGGGATGGGCAAGAAAACCGAAGTCATTTCAGAATTTAATATTAATCAAGAATGCCTTGCACACCTTATAGACTCTCTACTGCAAACGCTTTGACTGTGCATATACAAAAAACATGTTTGTGAACGTTGTGTGTTGTTTGCATATGAGTTTAATTGTTGTTAATAGTAAATATTTACAGTAACATGCACTTCCTTTATATGAAACGATTGAAGTCTTCTTTTACGTCCAGACGGACGCATTTTTTTTTTCTAAATAAGGTTTTCTCATGGTTTTCTACATACATAAATATACATGAATATAAATGTTTGGTCTGTGTATTTATTACTTTTAAGTATGTTAATATATTTATATCTATAAAGTCTGTGGTCAAATTTTAAAAAATTGTAAGAAAAAATGTTTTGATTTCTGGCTTTAACCTGCCCGTTGCAGAAAAGTTATGAATAAACCAATTCAATTGTTTATGCTAAATTCAAAAATGCATTTGACGAGAAGTTACCTTATCACCTTGATGTCGTTGCTAATACATGGGACAAGTTATGCTTATTTTAACGTGCTTCTATATCCATCCATCCATAGGGGTCTATTAGATTAAAAGGCCATTTCTAAAGCCTTGAAATACGTATTTTGGAATCCGTGGGTACATGTTACAGATCCTATGAAATTGTCTGTCTATTTGTTCATTTCTCAGAATCATAATTATGTGTCTTCAAAGCTCTGTCCAGAAAGCCTCGGCTTATATTCTTAAACATGTAAAATCATCAAAGTTTAATTCCAAGTTTGGTTCATTATGTATTTTAAATAATTTTTATAACATTAGACAACAACTGCAGAAAACGCGTATCAATTAAAGAAAGAAGGGACCAAACTTGAATTGTTCGAACCCACATCATAACACCATCGCAAAAGTCAAACCCTTGTGCATTTTCATATAAAACCTTTTTTTACATAAAGATTATTTTTTATTTAATTGAAACGGAAAATTGAAAAGTTAATTTAAGATAAGAGAATCATGAAAGTTATTCTAAATACCTAACCCATAAGATCCCTACGACCTTAAACGCCGTTTGGGAATTCGATGAAAAACTGTTCGCTATGATAAACGGTAGATTTCTGCCTTCCTGGTTGTAGAGTTTATTTCAATAAGATGAAATTTGTTTATTGCATTTATTGCTGGTGAGGACGAGAAGTTTTCCGAACGCAGAAGCGGATTCATAACGCTCAAAGAAAGATGGTAAAAGACTTGGGACAAAATCAGAAATGTACAGACATGAGCACGTCAATAGCTCGCTTCCCTTTATTCAAACAAGTAAAAATGGGCCATTATCCACCCTTAAATATTCTCCACCACGTCGCTTAATAGAGCTATTCATATAAAGACTCTTCAAACTAGTGCGTTATATGGGAAGTACTCCTATGTGAATTGTTTTCAACAATGCTCGTGCTTGGGGCGGAATATTTCTGTGTATCAAATTTGATCAAAATGTGTCAAAAATTGCGACTTGCAAATTGAATATAAGCATACAAGACAGACAGAGCGACAGACATGCTTAGCTCAATTCTGAAGATGTAAAAAGGATTTAGAAGATATAAAAGGTTGGTCTACCTGAAGTACTTTCGAGTATTGCATACATACGTACAGACTTAATATATCCTTGCCCCACAAGCAGACCAGGAATAGAGCCTGAGATTTCCAGCTAAGCGGCTGACATCTTAGCCATTCGATATCGATGTAATAATATTAATGTAATAATGTAATAATAATAATAAAACCCAAAATAGAAATTTCAAATGTAATTGAAAACATATGACAAATATAATTAAATTTCAATAAAATCAAGTAAATTTCAAAAAAATTAACTAACGGAAATAACAAAAAAAAGCAAAATAAATAATTCAAAAAAATGAAACTTAACGAGTATCGGAAAAAAACTATGAATTATAAATCGACATGAATTTCGTGCCACACATTTTCGAATCGCCCCCATGGTTTACAAGGACTTTCAAAATTTGTGATATATATTTCGCAGGTACAAGGAGGGAAAATTGCCTGTGTGTTTTCTATATACACGGCATTTGACTATTTTAGACTTGTGTGACTTCCATTAGTAGAAATTCAAATCCTGTCAAGACATACTTCGAAAGCTGACAACCCATAGATAAGGACCCACATAAATTTAACTCGAAAAAAAAACCTAATCAAGAAAACATGACAAAACGCCGAAAAGGTTCGAATATGACAGCTTTGATTCAATAACGTTAGGAAATTTGAATTTTAGTGAAAAAAGGTAGGGAGCAGTCTCGCTACGTTATTAAACACGATTCTTTAACGATTTTTTAAATTTGTATTTGTACTGAGAGTCACGTATCAACCGTTGAGAAGATGTAAGAGAATATGTAAAAATATATGGGTTTATATGTAAGATGCACAATGTTCTCATTCTTAAACACATAAATTTCTATTGATGCTAGTAGATTTGGCGATAGGGCAAGATGAGATCGGTTGAGCAGTTTTCCAGTTTAATAACACTTACTTTATAATGTCATCTTATGCATTTTTATACCCCACGTTACTTATGGTACAATGGTATATTAAGCTCGTGCGGATGTGCGCAATACTTACAAGGACTTGGGATGGATCCAACTTTTATTACAGCGATCGATCCAGAAAGCGACTGTGAAGTAAGTGCGGTTGCCCCTCCGCCCATTCGTCTGTTTCTCATGCAATTTTCGGGATATTTTGCTATTGAAAATGGTTCGAATCGAACCCCTCTTCCGACCATTTCCAATATAAGACGTTATTTTGAAAGGTCTTTATATCAAAAACAGTATTATGCAAAGTGCTATAGGCCAGCCAGGTTTATAACTAGTGTCAGTATAAAAAAATGTATATATAGAAGCTGATGGCAGTTCATCTCTCACTACATATTTGTTGTGCATTTTTAAACTAAAACACTTGCTTTTCTTTTTGCGTACCATATGAATATGAAACAAGTAAAATTATGTTTGGCTGTGACCGAATCTTATAGACCCGGCACATTTACCCAAGAAAACGGCTAAACAAAAAAGAAAGCAAAAACTAAATATTATACTACGTGGAAATTACCGAAGGAGTGCAACGTCTAGAAGGAAGAATCAGAGACCCCACAAAGTATATATTTAAATAAGTGAATTTATTGGTCTGACTGTTTTCTTGTGAGAGTCTTTACGACGAACAAACGGACTAACAGACAACTTGGAGTGTATGAGTTAAATACTTTTGTACTTTACTACATTCCACCAATCAACGATGAGTATTCGCGGATGCAAAACTAGTCCTTAAAAAATAAAACACCACAGGTCCTGAACTTTGTGAGAAACATTCTTCTTGAACAAATCTGAAACGTCAATCTATAAGTCAAAACATTATAGTGGACCAGGGCCCAGCATTAAATTCACCACTTCGCTTAATCCAGCTGTTCACAGAAGAACTTTTTAGCATAATGTGTTACTTGGGAGGGGGTCGAGAAAGTGGGCTGGTCCGAAACATTTCCAATAAAGTTCGTTTTTTCGGCAAACAAAATTTGATCAAAATATCTCAAAAATTGCGAACTGCAGGGTAAACACAGGAGTATCAGAGAGACAGGCGGACAGACGAACAAGCTTAGAAAGAAAGTTTTTCCAAATAGATCAGTATAATAAAATATGGACATATCTTGGGTTCCTCCGGGTGTAAATATTTTATGTTTCTCCTATGCACGTTCGTTTCTGTTTTTCGGAAGCGGATTTTCTGATGTTCTGCTTTTTTTTTTTATTATATGTCTTTATAATTTTCTTTTCTTCATTGCAATCGTTATCATACTGAGATACAGCACAAGTGAAAAGTAAAATAAGGGAAAATAACTTCCTCCTTTCCTTTAGCTCTTGCCTTGCGCACTATAATAATTCAAGTCTTAATATTAACTCATTAATTACCAATTGTCTTATATATGTGACACAGCCGCTTTCTACCACAGCCCGACATCGTATATCCATGACAGACGTTTTTGGACAATTTACTAAGGCGCGTTTACACGTGTCGTGTATTGTGTAAGGTGTAAAGATGTACGGTTACAGTTTATTTCTAAGTTTTTGAATTTTTGTTACTTGTCAATTGCGATTTTCATTTTTTCTTAAGTTGTCGGATAGAAGACCTTCAGTCAAAAAGTTAAAAGACTTTTTCGTATCTCAATATTGGAGTCCGTCAATAAACCATAAACAGAAGTATGGAACCAAGTAACAAGTCAACGACTATTCGTAAATGCCTACAACTGGAATCGGTTTATAGCTATATAAAAGTTGATGTACTTTATTCTAATTGGGTCAAGTAGAGTATAAATTATAAAATTTGCGTGTCGTGTTAGATGCGTAAACATTACGCAAACATTATAAATAACTAGATAAATGTAATCTTTTACTAGAGGAGATAAGATATTATTTGTTTACAATGCCGAATTAATTTGTGATTAATTGAAAGAAATGTTTGTTATATACTCATCTTATTTGCTTAACTTCCCAAGACATCAGTTCTGATATTTCTGAGCAAATCACAATTACTTAGAATATTAGCAGAAAGTGAGTTTCGTCTTATCGGGAATCTTTGATACTCAAAACGTTAGCACTATTTCTAGCAAAAGTGCCAAAAGATATCTATGCCGTCGAAATAGGGCCGAACACTTATTGAGTGATGTGATACCTACAGTTCTTTTGCATATATCGTTACGGATGTTATCGCGGATATGGACAAAGACTTTTTTCCTGCTAATTATGTTTTGAAATTATTTAAATGCTCAATTTTGAATGCTAGTTCCCTCTCCTTGTATGTTATTAGATTTGATTTGCATAGTTTCAAACTTGTTTCGCTTTTCTCGCTTTTACATAACATGTTATTTGTCGATGACATACTACCGTAAAAATTAATCTATAACTTCACCTTTCTATTTGAACATTAAGAATCCAACTAACAGACTATGAACAAATTCTCAAATGGCACCAAATTCATACTCTGCCATTACACCAGTTTCCAAATTCATACTCTCTCATTACACCAATTTCCAAAAACATACTCTCTCATTACACCAATTTCCAAATACATATACATTCATATACATTCATATACATTCAAACTCACGTGGCACCAAATTCAGAGTCGCTTTTTCAATTCAACAAGTTATAAGTTTAATGGTATAACAATATGAATGTTTTGAATTAAATATGTGAAAAATCACTGAAAACATGCACAAATTCGGTTATTTGTATGAGAAAGATGAGGAGAAATGAAAGGGTTTGCTTAACAATAGTAACAATTCATTTGCTAGCTGTATTACAACTTGGAAAACTTACAGTAATGAAGTGAATCGGAAAACGAAAGAGTCAGGGGGTGAAATTTCAGAAACGGATTTCTTCCAACAACAACGTAAGAAACAAGGCAGTGAAGAAAAACAAAAAACAACATCTACAAGTTTTTTATCACCCGTAAGAAATCCTTTTGCCGAAGCCTCTAAGAAAACCAAAGGTGTCTATATGAATATGGTGGAGATCTTTACGGTGCGTGATATACGCCGTAGGAACCATGTAAAATTTATTTACGCAGCCATGAAGTACAGATTCATTTGAATACATTTACTTTGCTGTGTATATTTTTGAGACCCGTCTTGAGTTGTGAGACTTTTTCTGTAAGCTGAAATATTCTAAGATCATAACAATATCCTAAGACCATGTTAAAAAATTTCTAGGGCGCGGTGGCGATTCACAGAGTTTGGAGTTGAACGCGACCTCGCCGTCAGTAAACCCGTAATAAAACAAATGCTCGTAACAGACTTGTTTGCTGTGTTCACTCTGTATACAAGTTTGCATGAAATATTAGAATTTCATCTTTGTTCCCATAGAAACTCATTTAATATAGGTTGTGTAGTACAAAATATATGCTAATATTCGTTGTTTTGGCTCTCAGCAGAAAAAGGAGGAAAGGCATGCATCTCATCTTCATGCGAGTTATACTCAAATTTTGCCCGGATGGAGGCGGCGTAAATTGTGTGGATATCAGTTTTAAACGTACACTGAAGGTTAAGAGTTGACCTAATGGCTTATATTGGGTGCTATGCACTCTTATTCTTATTCATTATTGATAACAAAATCGTTCATTCATTCATTCCTGTACTTCCTAGCCGGCATTTAAAAAGTACTTTGTAATGGATCTCAAAGGAGTTGTCGCCCTAAAGCAAATATACCTTTTTTATTTATGTCTACTTTGTAATACTGTTTTTAATTACTTTTTTGCTACTTTCTAGCGTCTCGCTTTGTTCAAACTTACCGAAGGTCTTATCACTCTTTTAACGACCGAGACAATAGTGCGACTGGCACCTGCTATGTTATCGTCTCTAGTGCGTGAAATGTCCGAAGCTGATCAAAACGTTGATGCGAGTTTACGTCGGTTGGCATTACACGTCGGCAGCCGCTTACGCAAGCGCATTGGATCCGAATTATATGATAAGTTGAGAACCGAAACACCGAAACTCAGGGTACGGAGGAAGAACGTAAAAAGTATAGAAAGAAATTGAAAACTATGATAGCGCGGGGGAAAGTACCTGACGTTACAGAAAAATTTAAAAAACGCAAACGAAAAGCTGAGGAGAATTTGTTTTGAGCACATTTATGTGTATGAGTGTGTGAAAATGTCAATGTATAGTAAAATTTAAGCTATTGTTGTTATTATAAATTTAGGCAGAGAATAAATTCTAAGTCTTAAAGCAGTAGCATCTAACGCGTTCAGCTTTATTAAAAACTCTGCCGCACTTGAGATTTGAACCCACATTGAGTTGCTAGTCAAGACGTTGCCGACTCGGTCACTTAGGCGGATAAAAAAAAATGTAAGCTAAAAACGAATTCTAAGTTGGAAATATTCTTCTTCAATTCTCTTACAATATGTTTTGTTTTTCGTTCAGTCATTATATTTCAAATCTTCCTACGCGATGCCTACGAAAATCCAAGTTATTAACAAAAATCACGTTGTTCTTAACCTTCGTTCATTTTCGTTCATAGTATACGAATGGTCTCCGTATGCTGTTTATGTTTACCAGATAATGCCTGGGACACGCATTAAATGGATCCATATTTCTCCAACGCATCCAACGTCATAGAACTTACGTGCAAATTTTTAATGTTGTATCTGTCGTAGTCTATAAGTAATGAGCAGAAAGTCGCACTTCTTTTGCTGCTGAGAATCGGGTATTTTCGCTCTACGTTGTAAGTTTGATGTGTGTCTTGACCGACCTGACAAATTTTCCATACCAATCTGTGTGCACGAGCTTCCAACGTCTTTGCCAAATTTGAAGCCAAGATCTCCATTTTGCGATTGCAAAAGAAGAAAACAAGACAGACAGACAGCAAGGCGGACAGGCAAGCTTATTATTATTGCTGAATCGATTGGTATAATAAAACGTGGTTCTATGCCAAGTCATCCTAGGTGTAGCATACCTGCAGCCCTAAATCTACATAAAATAAAACAATAAATAAATTCTTAATAATAATACATTTATATAATTCTTAAGACATAATTCATAATACATAAATTTTGTAAAAACTTCAATCAGTCAAACGTCGAAAGCGCGTTGTAGATCAGCAGTATTTCGAATGAGTGAACGTCCGAATGGAGCCAGTTAGCAATACATCAAGAGTAGGACGTTTTGTACTCCGGAGCAGAGTTAGATTGAGTTCAGAGTGAGTGTAGTTAGAGCGGGTACGAAAGCCAGAAAGAAAACGCAAAATTTGGGTGAAAGTGGTGAAAAACAAGAATGAAGATAGACGAAAGAAAAAGAGATGAAGTTAGAAAACAGAAATCTGCGTTTTTCATTAAGGCAGTTAGCACCTTCAGGTGAGAGTAATCGTGACCACCAAAGATGTCAAATAAGTTGTTGTAGATAAGTTTACCCTGATATTATTTCATATATTGCATTACTCCGTCCAAGTGGGCGGATCATTTTCAGATAAAATTTGTCATAGGTATGATTGATCATAAGTCTGTAGACGACTGATGTCGATTTAACATTGGATGTTAGATTTAACATTGGTTTTTATAGTTCCGTTTCGTAAGGATCTTATTGAACTCTTGATGAATGTCTCTAATATTCTCAGCCGAGGAAGGTGAGGGGAGAGCAGGCAAGTTGCCGTCGCAGGTCTTTGGACGTCGGAGGTCTTTGAAAGAAATATTTTTAATTATCTTTATCTTATTGGCTTCTTCTTCTTTCTTCCTTGTCGGGCACGTTTTGCTGAGAGTATTGTGGGCGCAAAAACCACACATGACACGTAATGGTGTTGCATTTTTTCGTGCATGTCAGGAAATCTGCAACATTTAAGACAACATGAGTTTTTAGCTTTGCAGATCTTCGCTATGTGGCTAAAACGACCATTTTTAAAGCATTCTCTCAACGTCGGTATAAAAAAGTTTCCCTGTAAAATGCAGTAGTTGAAATGAATGGTTTTTGGAATTGATTTGCGTTTAAAGCCGATTTTGACAATCGTGGTTGGTACAAAAGTCGTATTGTTGTCATGTTGATTTACGATATAGCCTCGTCACCGAACGGATCGGAATCGGTGAGGACGCATTTTTCTTAATGAAATCAGAATTATAATCGGTGGGGATACTGCACACAATGCCAAAATTTTCAGTGAAGGAATGGGAATGTGTGCTTTCAAGCTATTCTGTGCAAAGCCGTTATGTAGAATAAAATTGTTTGCATTGGATGCCGAACTAAAAAGGAGCTTACACTTACCATTGCTGATTGTTTTGATGACTTTTACACTAAGTTCAATTAAAAATCTCGACGTATTCGTAAAATGCTAGATCGGAGGAGATCAGGACACGTCGATTTTGGCTATTCGCGCACATTTCAATGAAGACATAGTTGTCACCCGACATATCATGACGATATAGACTCATCTCCAACTGTGGAATTTGATTAATGATTATCGAACCAGGTGAAGAAAGGGAGTTTAGATCAGTCTCTCAGATTGATCATCATTGACAGCAGCCGGGAAGGTGCCGTTTAACACATTGATCTTCCAAGCGAGGGCTTGAACTTTTTCAGTTGCATATGAGAGGAAGCTAACTTATGCTTTTCTTTTTTTCAAAATCGTTGAACACGTTTAGCTTAGATCCAAAACTTTTATGCCTTACTTGCGAAAATCCGTTGTGTGTTATGCTCACCTGAACTCAAATAAAAACAAACCAACCTACCTAACTCTTACGAAGGAAAGCCTTGATATATCAGAAGACGGAAAAACAGGAAAAGATTGGAGATTTGCCGCACTAAGGATGCTTTTTGTATCGAAATAATATCAAAAAAGGCTCCCCAGCCAGCACTTACTACTGTCAGGAGTCTCCACTCGGCTCAGTAATGATATCTGCTCCGTTATAATTTCGATTGAACAAAGAAAACGAAGCACCAGGAAGCACGAATAAAAGTTGAATCTGCAGGAAAGATCCGTTTCACACCTGTAAGACTGGATTGCAAAACAGGGTTGTTGTGACGTTTAAAAAATATATAATCCTACTTTGATAGCTTATAATAATATAATAAATAAGAAGAAGACTTCTCTAATGGACATTTTTATTGTTTTGAATTTATGACAGTTGTTAGTCAACAAAACTTTTTGTTTTTACAAAATTTTTCGATTTTGTCAGTTTTATACATTAATAAATTTCTAAGCAAAAGCAAAATTTGCAAACCGGAATTTCTAAGCATGTATTCTGAGCAACATCGCAAGTCACAACGCATTTTTTTCTTTGTGTGATTTGCAAGTTTGGTTAACAGCCCTGTTTTAAAAAAAATTTCGAATGAAAATTTTTTCAAATACTATTAGATTGTTCGGAAAGTTATTCCGTTTTCATCCCAAAAGTGGATTTAACTATTTTTTCACAGCCAACTTCGCACTAAAGCTACATAATCATTCTATATTTTGTCAGCTGATATAGGGCTTGCAGGGATTGTTTGGGAAAGAGTTCGGCTAATTCTGCTTAGCAGCTTTTGGTTGGTGCCAAATATGGAAAATAAAAAGCAGCATTTCCGGCATATGTTACTTTTTTATTATCGAAAAGGTAAAAATGCTGTTTACTTTTCGAATAATCTAATAAAATTGATATAAATGCAAACAACTGCAATAAGGAGATACTTTTTCTTTTATGACTGCTGAAGGATCACAATACCAGAATATACCCCTCAGAATACAACGCTGGGGAAAACTTCTTACGTCTTCTTCGGTCTCTAATGTAATGCCAATAAATGATTATCGCAAAAAAAAATCCTTCATTTTTCAGCAAAAGATAACCGCTCTGTAAACCGGTTGATTAGAAATTAGCAAAACATTTGCCAAAATCCGAATTTGTGCAAAATTTTATATAAATTGAAATACAATTTAAATAAAATGATTTTTATTGTTTGAGTACTTGACCGCAACTAATTTATTTGATATAATTTTTCTTTAAAGTAAACAATTAGCTTTCTTACAAAAAAGCTTATTAGTTAAATTTACTTTCCCACGAGAAGCAATATTTTTGATAATTACGACAGGAATTTTGGCATGAAAACGTTGTTTCTCATGAAAAGTGCTTTTTAAGGAAGTTGACGCGACATAGCGACAACGAGAATAGTAATCTTCATAAAAGCAGATAATAATCGTAATGTTGATCTTTTGGTATTTTGTGAACACAATTGCAATAGAGAATCTATCTGGAATCAGAACTGTGATAAGCGTGCGAACAGAAAAACAAAAAGCATTATACACGAAATGAAGACAACATTTTCGTTAGCTTACATATATATAGATACTTGTTCTAGCACCTACGCACATATGTATTCAAAAACTCTAAGTAACGAGAACATTAGCAAAATATTCAAATTCAAAAAAACAGGTTTAATGAACACGTTTTTAATTAGTTTAGAAAATATGTATAACAACATAACTGAAATATTGATTTTTCTAAGTCAGCAACATTTGCATAAAAAAAGCTCACTCTTTACAAACTTTTGAAGCCTAGTATTTTATTAGGAAAAATTTACTTTCGCTTAATATATTAATTTGTACAACATTTGTGAAGTGAGTAAACTTCAGGAGTTAAAGATGTTCACAGTCTTTCCGTTTCTATTATATTTTCGCTACAACCTTCTTGTTCGCGATCGCCACTTGGAGCAACTTCATGAAAGTTTCCATAAATAAGGTTATTACGCTTACGGCATATAAGGACTAATATAACGCCATTGATAATGAAGAGACCAACTAAGAGTATATAAGGGATTATAATATCCACCACTGTATCCAAGTCCTTATTTTCTAAAGTCATTTTTTCTTTTCGTTTTATTACGTTTTTTCGAAAAATGTAATTAATGTCGAATTATATTTTTTTTAATTTGACTTTCTTGTGCAAATTCTTTTGGGCAAAATTTTTGGTTCTTTGTACTCATTTCGTGTTTAACATATGTACACATACCCACGCATTAAATTCTTACAGTTTCTTTGCTAAATTTATGGATGCTTGAGTCGATTTGTTGTTGTGGTTGTTCTTTATTTTTTTTATTAACTGCTGTTTTATCCAGTCACAGGCTAAATACAACAAATCCATATAATCAAGCCGATGTACTCTCGCTCGCTTTTACAACTAAATCCTTTTTACATTGCAACTAAAGGAAATAGCCACAACAGTAATACATTTTGCTTTTCTTAAAAAAAAAAAACAGCATATGAGCTTATGTTATACAGAGAGACTTTTTCTGTTTTCCTTTCGTAGTGTTGTTAGTAGAGTTATTTTTTGCATTCAATTTTATTCGGAATTACATAGAATTTTTATTAAAAAGATGACTAGTTGCTGAATTAGCAGACTAGTTGCAAATTAGAAAAAAACGAAAACTTTGATGAATACATGAAAGAATTAAGTAAGTTTAAGCATTTCATCTTTCCGATCAAAAATCATGAACAAGTGTGCTTACAAGTGTTATGCAGATATGCAAAAAAAAAAAATATTAAAAAAAACGTACGCACACTATTTGTCTTGTGTGACCGAGTGTCTGTCGTACACTGACTAAAAACTGCCTGGCTCATTTTCTTTTTTTCGCGTTTGCTTCGATTTGTCTCTCTACATTTGTGGGTGCTTGTCGTATAGACTTTTGTACTTTTCTTTCTTTTCTCATAATTACTTTCGTGAGTTTGAACTATTACATGTATATGGCATTCTTCCGAAATTTAGCGCATTGACGTATATGATAAAAACACGAACCCTGTGGAAAATAGATTAAATGAGATCATTTTGCTTATTTTGAAAAAATTACTGTATGAAGAAAATGTTTAAAATTTCTCAGCAAAATTTAAGTAACAGTGTTTCGGCATAAATTGATGTGAGAAACCTAGATCGGACGGATCCAAATGAAGACAATGAAAAACAAATAGAAAATAATCCGTGGTAGTTGCGTCGAACTGTAATAGAAATGAGCAAAGAAAATTTGTATTTAAGTAAATCAAGATTTAAGCTCTTTGCACAACTTTCCTATTCAGCGATAAATAGAAAGAGAGAAAAGGAACTTATTGTTAAGCTTGAAGAACCAATTGATGAAAACATTGGAAATCGTCAGATAAAACAAGGTTTAACAAATTGATTATATCAAGGCCTATTTAAATTGTCGTCTAACTAAGCTACCTTGATTTTTATGACTTCTATATCCATGGTGTATCTTTCTTTGTCCATGTGGTGTTTTTCCTTAACCATTTTATATTTTTCCTCCAAAGACCCTCGCTGCACGGTGGAAACTTGCTTGAAGGTTGTCTCGGTAGAATTACAGAATTCGTCTGTTTTTTTAACTGAATTGTGATCCGTTTCCCTCGCCGGTCATATAGGCGCTGCAAATCACATTGTCAAATTTAGTTTCTAGTAATCCTATATTGCCACTTTTTGTCGTTCTCTCGAAAACTTTTTCGTTAATTCCTTGCTCATTTATCCCCTTTCCCCTTTAAATTTTTGTCTCGCGGTTCCGTAGACATAAAAAAATTCTTTTTCTTGAAATGAGTTATTTGCCGCCTCCATATAGAAAGAGGCTCAAGATTGTCTAAGCCTTAGTAAAGTCAGCTAACTAATTGAGTTTATTTATTGATACACGCCCCCTTTATCTTTTTATTGCATTTAGATACTATCATTAATGTATTTTACATTCTCTCAGTTCAGCCCGGCTTGTTTTTTTTTTTCTGTGTTTTGAAAGAGTAAAGGAGTTATTTGTGTTCGTTCTGCAATTTTAATAAATAATTTAATTTTTTTTATTGTTTGCTATAAACAGATGTTTGGAAACATGACCTTGCCATTTTACGTTTATTGCAATTTAAAAATAATACAATTTTTTTTATTCTCAGAGAGAATGTGTAGATGCGAATTTTTGACTGATAAAAAGTGGCCGCAATTTTGACTGATGAAAAGTGCCCCTAATTTTTAGAAATTCTCAGAGAGTTTTTAACTGATGCAAAGTGCCCGCAATTTTTTATTAACAAAAATAATAAAAAATAATATTATATAGTCAAAGCAACTGCAAGCCACAACTTAAACCAAGTTTTGTAGAACATATTCGTGTGGATATAACGAGTTTGTAGGATCTATTCATGTGGATATAAACAGTTTTTAGAATGCTTTGGCCTTGGCTAACATCATAATAGAGATTTGTTCGCCCGTGCGCCATCTTTTTTCACACCATCAACAGCGTAGATTTGAATAGAAAGAGCAAATGCACCTAAGCGCACTTTTAAGCAAAAATAGAAAGAAGAAATAGAAAGAGCTTTTTCTATGACGCTGCGGAATATTAAAATTTTACGCATGCATGTATATTTGTGTATATATATATATTAGGTTGGGGAAAAAGAAATCCATTATTTCTTCTTCTTCTTTTGCTTCTTTTTGAATCCAGCTTTGTGTAAATGGTTTAAAACTGTTTTATGGTCGATTTTTAGCTCCTGGGCGATGTTACGACTGCTCACATCGATCATTTCTCCGATTTTATCGACATTTTCGACGACCGGGCTACCTGTGCGAGGTGCATCTTTAGCATCAAAAATTCCTGAACGGAATCTACGAAACCAAAATTGCACATAATTGGCTGTTACAGTATCGGAACCATAAACACCATTCACAATTTTAGCCGCCTGGCTTGCATTTTCGCCTTTGTCAAAGAAAAACTGTAAAATGTACCGAATTTTCTCTTTGTTCACTTCCATTTTTAACACGCTGTAATTCACAACTGAATGCACCAAACAAAAAACAACAAAAGAATTTTTTTTACTGCGAAATGTCACCTTTCCAACGAGCATAAATCTGAAATTGTTTGATCGTTACTTTACGAGAAATCTACCAGTGCAGCCATCTACCGAAAAAATAATGGATTTCTTTTTCCCCAACCTAATATATAGGTGTATACATACAACATTTATCTTTTTGGCTAACCATTTATACCTAAATGTAAATGCGTCATCACTGATATTCCTAATTGTATACCGTAGAAAATTCGTTCGTATTACTCAAGCGCTTTTACATACACAATAAAAAAAAGGAAAAAAGCCATTAGTTTTCTTCTAAACGCTCATTTATTTAATACCTTTTTTCGTTTTTTTTTTCGTTTTTTTCGTTTCTATGTAGCAGCAGTTGTAAATTTGAAATATTATTTCGAAATATTTTTATTGTAAGAAGCGTATACAATCTAATTGTAAAGCTATATAGCACACACGAACACACAGCACTTAAACATCAAAGCAAAGAGAGTGAGAAGTGAGAAACACTGTGGCATATATAGAAAATTCCATATTCTCAGAAAGGGCAAAATTTTTGACGCTCATTCTCAGAAGAGGCAAAACTCGAAATTCCATATTCTCAGAAAAGGCTAAATTTTTGACGCTTATTCTCACATTGACGCAGAGCAGTGTTAAATTTTGCTTTCATTTTTTTTATAGGAGAAGAGAGAAATAATAGCCTAAATTAATTCAAGTTTTAATGATGGTGCAATTTGTCGCCCTCTCTTCTCGTCAACCAACATAAACATGCATGTTGAGGGAGCTTAGGTTTGCAAATTTTGAAGAGAACTGAAATTCTCTTAGATACGACATGAGTTTGTTATTATTTTCATAAACATTGATAAGAGTGCCTTGATAAATAACTGATGACGCAAATGTCTTCCCAAATGTCTTTTTTTGTTTAGGAAATTCATGGAACAATTTTTACATAAATATTCCAAAGTATGAGAGGACCGATTAATCTTTCATAGAGATTTTGAATCAAAATCATTGCTACACTTGTGATACAGGCTAAGTTTCTGCGGACGTATGTAATACCCAGAAACGTTTAAGATGAATCCACCCTTTACTGCACCGATCGATTCAGAAAACGAATCGATTTACGCTTGTTTGTCCGTCTAATGTCTGACCGTGGTTTTTTGTATCATATACACAAGTCACAATTTTTGCGATGTATTGATGAAACTTCATAAACTGACATGTTTTGAGCCAAGGACAAACGCTATTGAAAATCAGATAGGCCCACTTTTTCGACCACTCCCTATATAACGCCTTACACCCAATTCTTATTTTATATGCTCTTTTTTTACATGATTTTGAACTAACAAACTTCGTCAATATTTTTTGCACACTTTTTCTATCCTGACATGAATTCCAAAATTTTTTTTTATTTTAATTCTAATTTTGACAGTATCTTATCGCGAAACTTGGATATTAAAGAATATGTAAGCAAGTTATCTATTTTTAGGATACCAAACCATATAAGGACGCTAAAACCCTTTTATGTCAAAAAGGGGTAATCGTTAATGTCTTATGGTGAAAATTTGTTCTTGATAGTAATTTCACGTAAAAATTAAGTGAATCAATTTGAACCACATTGGTCTGTTTTTTGGACCCCACTACATATAAGATTTCTCATGAATAGTAATTCCTTGAGAAAAAGATTAAATTTTTAATGGTGTATGATGAAAATTGGTCCTTGATACTAATTTAGCAAAAAAATTGACGGGAGGAAATTTGGATCATTCAGGTTTATTTTTTAACCCTTACATCATCAAGCAAGCCCTTATATAAAGAAAAAGCCTATTTTCTAGTTTGCTATAAGAAATATGAAAAATAATAACATTGTGGGTATTAGATTAAGCTCATTAAATTTGGATCACGTCGTATGATGTTTTGGGCATACTCCAATATGCAGGCCTTCATGAAATGTATTTTCAAAGAAAAAAAATAGTGGGTAACTATTAGTCTCTTATTACCAAACCGAGTAAATAACTGTATTAGGCGAAGTTATGTAGGGTATCTATTGGTCGGCCTTGTCCGACTATAATGTTCTTACTAGTTTTTGCAGCCGACGATATTGTATCTATGTATTTAACAGAGACTTCTCTTTATACCCATCACCGAAGGATGAGAGTTATATTCAGTTTGTCAAAACGTTTGCAACAACCTTGACATGTTTTTAAAACAAAGGCTAATTAAAGAACTTTAACGAAACGAAACGCAGTAAAATTTAGAAAAAGCACCAAAATCATATCAAAGAAAAAATACTGTTAGATCGCCTTCCTACTGTTACACTTTATTTTAGTCGTTTTTTTTTTAAATTATATTAGCGGGGGAAATACTTTATATTATTTAATATAAGTTAACACTGCACAGTAAAACGCATAGCTGGATTAAAAAACGACAAATAATTACAATAAAGTTGATAAAATTTAATATTAAAACGTCAATTTTCTAACCCCTGATATTTTATAAAAAAAAAGGAGAAAGAAGTTTTTTCTTAAATATTACGCAGTTGGACCCGAATGTTGAAGAGCCTGAGACCAGTGGGCTAGCAGCCAGACTAAATAAAGAATAAATCCAGTAACAGAAATTATGTGTGTTGCTCATTTAAAAAAAAAAAAATTCTTATTAAAAGAAATTTAAACAACAAGAATTGTCAATTTGTCCACGGGAAAGTGTAATAGGAACTTTCTTTTGATAATCTATGAGTGTGGGGGAGTTAGATAATTTGTTTCGCGGTTTAAATACTGTTGAGAAAATAAAACGAAAACACAATGAACGCGGATGAAGTGTCGAGGATAGTAGACGAATCTTCGCCGTTCTGAATTAATTCCTATTTCACATTTAAATAAACTATGGGATGTGGTTTCGTTTCATTCATTAAGATGACAAGTTTCATTGGAACAGATAAAATCTGTCAGTGGTATTGCGCTTGTATCAAAGTTTATTTTTATATGAAAACTGTCATGAAGTTGTATTTGAACCAAATTCAATATAATTTTTATATGAAAGACTGCCAGGTTGCGCTCTTTACCGCCACTCGATTCACTACACCACAGACGCTGCGGTACTGGTAACCATCCAGCCCAGAAAACTGAATTTGATAGGAAGATTGACGAATTGACGAAAAAATTAACGTGTTTGGCTTTGGGGAGCACAGAGGTACAAACATACCACGAAGCGAATATATTATCCTCGATTATTTGTAACGAGTTTCTGGATGTAGTAAAATCTTTGCTCGAGTTTGAGGGACAAATCGAAACTTACGTTTTGTGCAAACAAGCAGCCCGCACTGCCTATAAAGTGTTTGAAAGTTATGACGGTAGTTCTAAGCACTACCAGGCAACGGCCATCGTTAGAAATGAAATCAAGGGTCCTGCAGAAGCGGTGTTGGTATCGTACACAGTACTCAAATTTGAAAGCTATCATAGCTAACTTAGATTTTACATACGCTAACAAGCGTCCTATTTACTTGATTGAGCCAGAACTCAATACTACACACAATCGGTCATTCAATTTTCTGACGAGATCGAACGTAAGCCCCCACTATTAACAATAAAATCTTAATGACCGATGATCAAAATTTGGCATTGATGGTTAACGAGAAATAGAGACAGGATTCACTTCGCGTTTTCCTATCCGGTCTTAAAAAACCACTATGTGACGTACGTTTTTCTGCTCGTCTGTGCGATCTAAAAACCACCCTCGCTTTGGCCCAGGAATGCGAAGCTAACCATGACCAACCAATATAGTGGTGGAAATGCAAACTGCTCTCAATTTGAAGAGGGATACAGTATCCGACAGAAATACGGGCTCCAAACTCCAGAAGATCAACAATATCTGTCAAAAAGCTTCCAAGAATATCAACTAGAAAATCGTTACTACGACAAGGCCCAGTCAGAGTCGCAGAACGTAGAGGATGAAGCTATCCAACCTACCGATTACGTTAATGTTCTAAACGAAACTCTCTGCTACCGCTTATAAGACGAACAGCAGCAGGACAGAACCTGAAATTCCCAATTAATATTGGGGCTTCGAAGAATTATGTAAAACTTTTACCAGAACTAAAACATGTGGTACCTGTAAACACACCATTCGTAGTCCATTGTATCCGACAGTATCCGATCCAGTAAAACGACATGGTTTAGTAAACTAGCTCGGTGAAAATTCACCGTTCTTTATTCTGAAGTCCTTATCAAACATCGATTGAATTATCGGCTTGGATTTGCATAAAAAGGTAGACGCTAAAATCGCTAAAAAACAGGGGAACTTTCTTATAACTCCGGAAGAAAGAAAATCATTTTTTTTCAGTGCGAAGATGTAAAAATCATTAAAATCAATGAAATTGATGTGCCTTTTTCAGTGAGAATAGGATTTTAGGAAATGAGTAAGACGAAAGTATTTGCTGACCCTAATGAAACATTGCTTTACAATACTAATATCGCCGCCATTAACGTAGCAATGGACGGCGATGAACCTGTCTACTCAAAGGCCCTTCAACAGCCTAGTCTGGGTTGTTGACAAAAAAGGTATCGACCGATTGGGGAATAAGAAGAAACGTGTAATGATAGACTGTCAGAGGCTCAATCAAAAGCATTTGATGATAAATATCCCGTACCGAAATGTGATATCGAATTTAGGTACAGCAAATTATTTTACCTTATTAGATTTAAAATCTGGATTTCAGTAGACAGAATTTGCCGAAAGGGACAGCGAAAAAACAGCTTTTTCCGAGTTCTGTCGACTACTATTTAGGTTGAAAAATGCCCTGACTATTTTTCAAAGGGCAATAGATGACATCCTCCGAGAACAAATCGGTGATATTACAATTTTGTTAGAAACTAAAGAAAATCATGCTAGGCGCATCGATTGGTTCTAAATAGTCCACTCGCAGCGAACATGAGGGTCTCGACTGAAAAATCAATTTTTTAAAAACAGAGGTTCAATAACTAGGATTCTGAGTGTCAAGGGGAGGTACAAAAACAGCGCCGTCTAAGATTAATGCAATCAAAAACTACTCTGTACACACTTCACTGTTTATCATCTGGTCATTCCTGGGCCTGGTTGGCTATTATCGTAAGAGACTACGCGCGCATAGCTAAATAGCGGCCTTCCAACGCGTCTTAGTGCAATAAAATTGCGAGATTAAGCAAACATATTTTATTAGTTAAATATGCGTAACTAAATTAAGTTAAAACTTGGCGCATTTAAACACAATCTTGGGAGTTTTTTAGTTTAATAT
>KK503034.1:37728-78809 GCA_000688735.1 Glossina austeni | reverse complement strand
GAGTCTAATGCATGTGTGTGTTTGTGTGTGTGTGTGTTTGAGTGAGTGAAAACTTGTCTGATAGATATGATAACTCTCTGGTAAGTCTTCTTCTGCTCTTCGCCTCATATCAAAAGGGCTGTTGAATGGAAATGTTTTTTAAACTTTTCCTCTGCTAACATTCCTTCCCTTTCATTTTTGTTGACTTTTCTTTTTTTGGGTTCTTTTTTTTTTTTTTTTTTTTTTTTTTTTTTTGCTATTTTCTATAAAAAGGCTTATCTTGAGTAATATTTTGTTATTGTTGGTTATGGATGTGCTTGTGTGCGTACACATCTTGTAATGTGCCATGTTTTAATGTATGCATGGATATGTGTGTTTGTGATAGTATTTTGTGTTAACTTAAGTAGGTTCTTGTCTGGAAAAAATATGACAAAATATTTCTCATTCATTTTATAACTTAAATAACTAAAATTTATATAAGAAAAGAATTATGCTTAAGAGTACTTTCAGAGTTTTCATAACAAATAAAAGGAAGTAAGAAAAAAGTGATCACACATATATACCTTTATGGACGAATTTTAAATACCCTTCATCTTTACTGATTCGTTAGCTAGATGCGTGATCCGGTTGCTGCACATAAATGGCCGCCTATTCGGGCATCTTTTGCAAGCGAGTTGAATTCAATTCTAAAGGTCGTCTGTGAAAACTAGACGAAAGCACAATTATTGGCCGTATGAGAACTTCCTATGGTTCATAAAGCTCTATCGGCTTAGGTCACATTTATTTCTCTTAAAGAAAGATGGGATTGCCAGCGAATTGGAATCAGTGCTGCATAGACATACATGTTTCGAAAAATTCAAGAAAGAATCAGACAGTGGGATGGACAATGGACAATGCTTTAAAGCGTCCTTGACACTTCCTTTCAAATGTCTCAAAGTCAGCGACAAATAGAAGCCAATCTCATCTGGTGATAAGTAAAATACTCAAGATTACAACACAACCACACAAACAGCAACATCAACTGCTTTATTAAGAACTTTTTTCCCTTTAATTTTGCAATAAAATGCTTCTTAATCCTTCCTACGTTGTTTCATACTTAAGCTATAGGCTGCCAAGTAATTTTTTCACCTTTCCTGTCTAACTTTTTATGCATGTTTCCTACGTTCACTTACCCCACTGCTTCTGCTCTCTACGTCACCGAAAAGTGTACGTTAACTAAGCGGAATATTCGGATGATATGATTCTAGGGTAGGTTCGGAAGGTTACGAAACGCTGCGAAATTCGTTTCAACTTTAGCTTCCTGTTTAAGTTCACAACAGTGACGAAAAGACTCAAATCATTACTCAAACAGCATATAGAGTTAATCTTATCAGTCAAACCTCTTCAACTTAGTAAACTGAATGCAATTTTAAAGCTCACAGTCGTATAAATTTCATTTTTAGCTTTTACGATATTTTTTGTAAAAATTTTTAATAAAATCTAAGTTATTGTGCATCAAGGACTTCGGTTTGAGCCAAATGTAATTTGCATCGCATTTTGTCAGTAATTTTTCTTTATGAATAACACATTTTCTTATTTAATTTGTTGCGTCAACCTTAACTTTTCTCAAATTTTCCATTTCGTTCATTATAGCGTAAAATTTCGAGTGCCGCGCTGCGAGCACTGCGCGGCACAATGGGGGGTGGGATGAGAAACCCTGGCAGAAATGTATGAAATGTAATGAACTACAACTTTTGTGTTAATCAGAAATCCGTAAAAAAGTAATATTAGCCTGGATGAGGGACGAATTCAAGCTTGATCGGTGGAGTTTTTTCAAAAACTTCTATATTTGAATTTTTCGTTTTTCTCTCTACTTTTCCAGTTGTGAGAGTTTTTACTAAAAAGGCTTTAAGTTTTAACAACTTTTCGCAAATATGTGAGCAAAGACCCAGGAGTACACGACCGCAAAAGTAAAACACACAAAACTTGGGAAATGGGTTACTTTTACATCTCGTTTTAGTTCGCTACACATTTCCAATTGCTTCGACATTCTGTTCATTTTGTTCTGAGAACGGTTGACAATTGTGTTCACTTCATCACTTAAATCTTTTTCCTTTTGGAAGAACAAAAAACTATTACCACAACGCTGAGGATTTCTGCGTTTTAAGTGTGATATAATAGATCTGTCCATCTATCCATAAGTCGACGCAAAGACTCCGCTTTATGGCTGTGAAACATCGCCATAAATTCGATTGAAAGCTTTACGACGCTGTTTGTTCTATTGGGAGTAAAAATGGCATTCACCCTGCAAGCAGCTTTTCCACCCTAAAAATTTTCAATCAAGAAAGGTTATCCAGCAGCCTCTGAAGCATCTATCATGTATGATAGCCATCAATATTATCGATCACCTCTTATCAATTTAGGTCTTTCCATTGTTATTTCTGCCACGATCACGCCTTGGAAAAGTGTTCGGTCTCCTCTAACGACTGCCAGCTAGCGTGTATTGCTTTAAATGCAAGAGAAGATTTGCGCATTGTAAAGTCCAGCTCGGTTTCAAGACCTTGCCAATGAAACTATTCCATCATACACCGATAAATATCAAACCTATGCAAAAACCTACTCTCGGGCGCTTCCATGAGTTGCTAGCTATTGGGCAGTTAAATAATGTAGAAATTCGACTTCAGCATCTTGACTAAAATAAGACCGAAACTTTTATACCCATCACCGTTATCCGAAAAAAAACCAAAAAAAAAAAAAATAAAAGGACTAAATTTTCATACTCTATAATATCGGACGGACGGGGCTGAATTTTTCTATTTTCAAAATAAAAGTGGAGATTTACATGGGGTTGTACTTTATGAATAGCAAAGAAAAAACACGGAAAGCGTAGATGTCGACAGTTTTTATTGTGTAGATATGTGTGCGTTGCAAGCGTATCTTTTGGCCAGTTTAGGTCATCTTTAGATTTTTTTCTGTAAATTTGTAAGCGGTATGTTCATTTTTACGATCGGAAGACTGTTTGCTACAGATATTACACAGTTGAGCAGAGGGACAGATGGATAGATGAACAAACGCGCATACTTACATACGTTCCAAATCTGAAACTAAGCAAGAATTTATAAACTGTATGGGGGCTTCTGTGCGTTATAAAGATATTGAAAAAAAAATGTTCGATTTTGATATACTATAGTAATGGGTAGGCGTGATGATTTTTTCCGATTTTTGTGCAGGTGCTACAGCATCACCCATAAAATATAGATTCCGTTTTTTTCTAAACTTACCTGCTGCTCTTTATGAGTAATGACCACAAACCAATTTTTTAATTCCTTGTGAAACACAGTACAACAGATGTGACCTCAGTTTACGTGGTACTGTAGGCGTGTTCTTCGACCGATTTGGCCAATTTTCAATAGCAATTTACGTGCAAAAGCTTCCCGTGTCTCGGTAGCTTTATTTTTGGGACCAGACATTACATGGACCGACAGATGGACATACGGACATTCTTAAACTGGTCTAGAATTTGAGGCTGGTCAAGAATATGTATGCTTTATGGGGTCTGTGGAGATCCCTTGAAGGTGTTATAAAGGTTTTGACAAAATGAGTATACCCGCCATCCCTTGGTGATGGATATAAAAATGGTTTATATATTTTATGTGTGGATTTAAGATGGAAGTTGTGAATATCAAAAATTTTCCATGGGGAAAATAAATTTTATTTGGTTGTTTTAAATAATTAAAAAAAAAAAAAATTACTTCTGTTTCACAATTTAAGACATTTTCAAGTGAAACTAAAAACGAAAAAAAGAAACAAATTTTTATATGCTTTAGATCTTAGATATCAACAGCACTACTAACAACTGCAAATACTACTACATAGAAAAATTCACACGACTGCGACGCTGGTAAAAGCTTTACATTTAACGTATTTCCAAGAGTTAGTTACTGTTTGCAAAAGAAAGTACGTATCAGGGAAAAAGAAACAGAAATTGAAACTGATGCTAAGGCTGAGACTGAGACTGCGACATGGTTGACTGTCCAGGTATAATGGATACTTTTGCTTATTTTATTTAACCAACGGCCACTTGAAGAGCTCTTAGATGACGGAAAGACGAGTTTGTTTCTTTTCGCTTTACGTTTTTTAAGTGAGTTGTTTTCTTTTTTCATTTTTTCATTTTTTCATTTTTTCATTTTTTCATTTTTTCATTTTGTTTTTTTTTTTCTTAACGCAAATTAGAGCAGTTACTTACGAAAATTTTTCAGGTGTAATACAACAGTCAATAGAGAAAAAAATTTATTTATTTATTCTTTCATTTTTACTTTTTTATTCTTTTTTTTTTTTCCTTTTTGTTACTACTTACTGCAATCTAATACTAGGTTTACCATGCCGGCTGTTACGTACAAAAAATGTGCATTGAAAACAACTTAGTTATTGGTTTGTCCCTCCGTCCATCTGTTTCTGTCTGGTCTCTCTATGATCTTCAGCATATTGATAAAAAAAAAAAAATTTACGCATTTATGCTTCGTTCGCGATCATCGAATAAAAGATCCGAAGCGATGGTAAGCTAATCACAAACGGTAGTAACCCAATCATTGTGGCTGGAGACTGCAACCAACTAAAAGGATTAAAAATGCTAAAGGTACTAAAAGAATACCACAAGTAATAAAATGACTAAAGACTGGAATATTGTCGCGAATTGCTTGAAAGCTGTAGTAGATGTTACTCTAACACTCTGTGGAAATATTTATCGCTTCCTTCCACTTGGAGGTTCTCTAGAATAACCGTTTAGATCGCTCTTTGAAACTAAAAAAATTACTAAAAGCATTAAAGCTACTAAAAGAGTACTAAAAGTAAAAAAAGGCTGAAAGGCTGAAGGTCGAAAGACTGAAAGTGAATAATGGCCTGACATTTAGTAAAAATATTTATCACTTCCATCCACTTGCAAGTTGTTTAGAAAGTCCGTCTACATCGCGCTTTGAAACTAAGAAAGTGCTAAACGCATCAAAGCTACTAAAAGAGAACTAAAAGTAAAAAAAGGTCGAAAGGCTGAAAGTGAATAATGGCCTGACATTTACTAAAAATATTCATCACTTCCATCCACTTGCAAGTTGTTTAGAAAGTCCGTCTACATCGCTCTTTGAAACTAAAAAAATTACTAAAAGCATTAAAGCTACTAAAAGAGTACTAAAAGTAAAAAAAGGCTGAAAGGCTGAGAGCGAATAATGGCCTGACATTTACTAAAAATATTTATCACTTCCACTCACTTACAAGTTGTTTAGAAAGTCCGTCTACATCGCTCTTTGAAAGTAAGAAAAGTGCTAAAAGCATCAAAGCTATTAAAAGAGTACGAAAAGTAATGTAAGTTCTAAAGGCTGAAAGTATTGCCGCGAATTACTTGCACGCTATAGTAGATATTGGGTCTAACATTTAGTAAAAATATTTATCACTTGCATCCATCTCCAAAGGATTCTTTAGATCTCTCTTTCAAAATACCCAGAGTTGTAATTAAAGTTTTGCTGTTAGTACCGCTATTGATATTCAAGCTTCACCCAAAGGCGTTTATAACTGTCTTACTTGTTTCACTTTAAAATGTTCTTCCGTTTTATTTGGCTCGTCTACTACTACTAATACTAGTGCATGTTTCAATGGGGAAAACGAAGAAAAAAGAGGAAAAAAACTACAGAATTAACAAGATTTCAGACTTAATTTTTGTTCTATGATTTTTTTACATCTGCCAAGTGGAGAATAGTACTTTTTTTCTTTCCTCACTTTTCTTTCCGTTTTTCGTACCTTAGAGAAAAAAATTTTTTCTTTTCTTTTCTTTTTTTTTTTTTTTTTTTGCTTTAAATTTAAATCTCGAAATTTATAGACTTTGCATGCGCGTGTGTGTGTGTGCGTGTGCGTGTGCGTTTTTGTTTTCCAGTCTTTCCTCTCCCTAATCGAATTCTATTATACTGCAGAGTGCAGTTAGTTGTTGTTGTTATTGTTGTTGTTGTCGTTGCTATTGTTGTTTTTTTCCGAAATCCTAATTTCCCTTTAACAAAAGGAAAGCAAGAAAAAAGAAAGTAGAACAACATTTTCTTGTTAAATTATATTAGCGCTGATATTACTGCAATATGCAGTACAAGGTTTACTAAATACATACCGTCATATATATATATATATATACAATACATACATACATACATATATACAATATACATGCATATATACATACATACATTCATATACATATTTATTATGAATTTACAAAATTCATATTTACATATATTTCTTATCCATACACATACATAAAGGAAAGGAAAGAATCTTTTTCTTTCTCTCTCTTTATAAAAAAAATTGGTTTTTCTTTTTTGATTTTCTTCGCTTTTGTTTACAATTTTCTTAAACCACAATTGTTTATAATACATATGGAGATGCTTTCAAATGCACATAAATATATACGAATTTAAATATATAAATAAATATATATATATATATATATATATTCGTCCGTTTGTGCATTTCCTTGACTTTGTAAAACCGTATCGGAAAGTTTACACATGAAAAGTTTTCAAATATCTCTCTCGATCTATCTAACTTTCCAAGCAATGCAACGCAATGCGAAGCAATGCAACAGTCACAGTTACATACTTAAGTTTGTTTCTTTCATTTCTATTTATGCGTACATACGTATTATGCATATCTTTTTGATGTTGCTGTAGTTGTTCTTAAATATAAAGGCAAAATAATTTCATTATTTTTTTTATTTATTTAGAAACATACGATGATGTTGAGAAAAAATTTCATTAAAAATTTATCTTAAAGTTTTTTATTTAGATTTTCAAAAAGTTTCATGTCCGACGTACGTATATCAATATGCAAAGCGTACAGTAGCTGTTTTAGATGAACAAAACAAAAACAAAAACAAAAACAAAAACAAAAAAAGATTAAAAACTAAAGAAACTGGTTTAGGAAGTGCAATGAAATAATTTTCAATCGATATTTACGTATCAAGCAACATACACACAATAGCTTGTTTCCATGCGAGGCTCAATGCTCAACCCCTCAACCCTTTGATTATATGGTATCTTTCTCAATTGCCTCCAATTGAACATCCCAGGCGCAAGATGTAACATGATTTACCTGAAATAACTTACAAAGCAGATTAAAAATTTCTCTTTATTCTGGTCATACTCGACAGCATTTGCGGTGTAAGGGTATATTAAGTTTGAGCGGATGTATGCAACACCCTTAAGAACTTGAGATAGACCTACCGTTTTATTACCCCAATCGATTCTTGAAACAATCTAAATTGGTCTGTCCATCTGTCCGTCTTGTTTTCCTACAATCGCACATTTACAGAAATTTTTTCAGGTCGTATTGCCGCAAGGATGAACCATCTTGATAGTAGCTCGGGTCGGACGATTTTTTCGACTACTTCTCACTCTTATAACCCTTTATTTCGAACAGTTGTTATATGGACATCTGTATTAAGCGAAGTGGATTCTGAGAAGTGTGATTAGATAGTTATTTGCTTCAAGAGCTCCCCACGGATCAATTTCGTTCATTTCAGCGAACAAATTTCATGGACAATTTTCTATTTGAAATAAAGTCAAGATCACGCCCTTTATATGTTTTGATGGAATAAATTCTGATTGTAACGAAGCCGAGAGTTATCTCATTTATATGCAAAAATATTACCGTCAGTAAGTGCACCAATCGATTCTTTATAAAGTATACGATTTTAGTCACGCCTTTCTTTTGATAACTAATTTAGTTTTCGTCTTATTTAGTTTTGTCTTATAGACAATCCTTCTTTCCAAGCTTTGTATATTTTTTAAGATGGTCGACCAATCACTTAGGGGTGTCACATACAGGTGTAACACATTGACGTTCAGACAGAAATGAGGAAAGGGGAAGAGATATACCCACCGCCCACCATTACCTACTAAATATTCAACACCACCGACGACCAAGTCTGCGCTACTACATTGAAATTTTTATTTATGGGGATTTTTGTGGGATAGCATCACCCTTATGACCAAGAGAATTGTAAAAAAAAAAAAACGGCAGAAAAGTTACGACATTTGAATTTACAAAAATTCCAATACCGTATATTATTTTGCTGAAAGGGCCAGTTAACGATGTTTTCCGTACTTTTCACCGCACGTCATATGTCAGTCATTACGTAACTGAAAAAAGTTACAGTTACCTACGAGCGAATTTATCAACTCAGACAAGGCTGTAAACTGTTGGCTGTTGGAAGAATAAGAAGTACATCGTGAGCCATATGTGGCGAATAGCTTAAAATGTATAATATTTTCGATGAGAGGACGTATGTAACGAAGAAAGTCAGTTAAAGTGTTGTGTTTTGCCAATGAAAGCGTGACATTATATCAATGATCATAGCTTGGAGCGGTAAGGATGTATTCGCTAATACTTTTTTACTATTCTGTGCATTTTTCATGCACATAAATAACGGAATAAGCTTCAGAGGATTCTGTTCCCTAGTTCACTTTCATACTTAAATCGTCGTAGTTAGTAAATGTTTCTTATTTTTATTATAGGTGCACGTAGCATATGAATATCTACGCGTAATTTATGCGTGCATTGTGTATAGAATCAGAAACTATATAAATCCTAGGAATGTATATATGTTATGACTTTACAGGCATGAATGAATGAATTTATAGAATTTGAAATTTATTAATAATAATAGGAATTATACAAAATAGTAATTATGCGAAATGCAACTCTGTATTAGGAATTGCAAGAACCTAATGAAGAAGCCACCGTAGTAAAAATAGCACAGGGAGGCAATCGTGCCCGCAGAACACAAGTTCATCGGCCAGAAGTTCTCCTCTAGGGAATAACTTTTTTGAATTAATTGTATTTGCAGTGGAATGGTTGAGAATAATAGGGTGGGTATTAACCATCGTGGCCGCGAGAACATACCCCAAAGTCCAAATGCCAATTCGTTATACTGATATAAAATAGTTACGGCAAATCAGTAGCGAGGAAGTGTGAGAGGTAAGCTTTCGCAGTTGATAAAAGCGTGGTTGTGGGGTCGTGGGGTGTGGGGGCTGTTGATTTGAGTTATGACTTTACCGCGTTCACATTTGACTATTTTTGTTGTTCAAAGAAAAGGCTATTCCATCTTTTATTACCAGAAGAATCGGAAATTCCGAGAAGAGAAGTTCGGCTTGCCAGTCGACATTCAGTCAAACTACATTGTGTTGTAGGGTAACCATCTACCGGCATTCGCTATGTGAAAAAAATTAAACTCCGATTTCTAAAATACGCTTCAAATTCTTAACTGCTGTCGAAAACCGATGAATGCTTATTTACGTCCTAAGTATAGAAATTTAAAAAAAAAAAAGTAAAAATAGTTTTCTTACCTTTTCACTCTCGACTCTATAGCAAAAAGCATAAGTAAAATAAAAATAATCTGTTCATGTCAAAAAATTTCGGATTCCTTTAATTATAACACATAAGATTACGATTCATGATATAAGCAAATGAAGTGGAAAATGAAGTTTTAAAATGTCTAACGAAACTTGCTGATTACTTGAGATTTATTGAAGATTGATTTCTCGTAATAGATTTAAATGTACTTTTAACTTATCACAAGTTCTTATGCATGCTTGATGGTTGATAGTTGATGATGGAAAAACGAGAAGTTAAGTAAACGTTAATTTTTCTTTATGGCTTATGTTTTATTTTGTTATTTGTGGTGTTTGTTATTGTTGTTGTTGTTGTTGTTGCTGTTGTTGTTGTTGCTGTTGAAGTGAAAACACAATAGTTTGAAAATGTTTTTTTCTTTGCTTAAACCGAAAGAAACCGCATAACAACTTTAGCTTTCTTTTAATGGATTTTGTGGGTGATTTAACAAAAGGCTCTGAGCGTACATTAGTATTTTGTTAAATAATTTGAGAAAATTACAAACAAAAACAATAAGCAGAAGAAAATTTTAGAACAGTTCAAGCTATCAATTGAGACTTGAAATGTTCGCTATGTAAAGTGTGTACCACACATACAGTGTAAGAAGATTGAAATTTCCTCTCCAAATACAGTTTTTTTAAGAAATGTCAAGAACATGTTACCTAAAAAACAAGTAGCAACAAGGAAAATTATATAATGAGCCATGGCCCAATATTAGGCATCACTTGCATCACTCTATACGATAGCATTTCGCTATCTATAGAACGGCTTCGTGAAATGGAAATGTAGCCCGATCCAAACTATTTTCAATAGTGTTCGTCCTTCGGTCAAAAGATGTTAGTGTATCCCAAAAATTTTGCCGTATAATTTTAATATAAAAAATCAGGACGGACGGACGGACGGACGGACAGACAGGCAAGGTGGGTCCATCTTCTGGGTGTTAGGTACATTCGCAAGACCACAAGTGGTAGTAGGTTATAATAGGATTTTCTAAGAGCTCGCTATAATAAAACGAAGATAGCTTACTGCACTAGCTTATAGGTATCGATATCGTAATTGTCCGATAAAAGTGATAATGGAACGGTTCAAGCTTCAAATCATTTACATCTTAATGCGCCGCAGTGTTGTGGTTATCACCTTTCAATTTTCAGATCTCCATTGTGGGTGTGATAGTCAATTGTGCGACTTTTTCACTCTTAATGAGTAATCAAACAACACTGAGGTGTAAAATAAACGCTGCACTATGAACGACGCACTCGAGACTTATTTGAAATGAATGATTGGAGTCAGTCAAGAAGGATTAGTTACAATGTCAATGGAACATAGTGTTGTCTCTGATCGCAAAGAGAATTGTTTTTATATGATAGCGTCAATGTGGTGCGAAAGAATCGACATCGCTTGAGGCTCTAAACAAGGGTTTAGAAAATGACGCCCGTCGGATAGAACATGTGTTCGAGAAGTAGCGAAAGAACTAATCAGATACTTAAGTGTTTTTAAGCGACTCCAGAAATACTCTAACTTAAGCGATCTTCGTTTGTGTCCAGAGAGAAGGTTAAAGCAAATTCACAGAAAGGAATATTCAAGTCTTTGGCCGGAGATACTGAGTTGCGCATAAAGAAGCTGTCGGATTCTCATAGGTGGAGATAAGCCTCCTTCGCAGCCTCGCAGAGATACAAATGATTTCACCGGTCATTTGTTTGGATAAGGCTTTCCTAGTATTTGCACCACCAGTCATTTCTTTGGATAAGGCTTTCCTAGTATTTGCACCCATATGCATAGGGTTACCTGCGTATTATCTGGACAGCCTGTACTTCAAGTATGTCACTGCTCTTTCCCACAATCTGCTACTTGCAGCGTCCCAATCTAGCTTTGCTTATGTGCTCACCGTTAAATCGAATACTTTTTCCTTCTCCCTTAATTACCTCGTCAACATGCATAAGGGACATTCCCTGCGTGACATAGACAAAGAACGGAAACCCTTCTCATATCAAAAATATATCAGTTTAACAAAATTGTTCGATTTGCATTGATTTAAAACTAGATTCCAGGTCTATTACGGGTATAATGGAAATTACATTTTTGTTCTCTTTTGATATATAAGAACCATCGCACAATGTTGATATGTACTCTACCGCTATTCATGGTCTTTAGTATAAAAACAATGAAATTAAACGATGAATACTTAACAAATTGAAGACTATTAAACAAAAACCCAACACACATAACCACAAATAATACCATTGAATATCAGTCTTTAGCATGTATGTACAGAAGGCAAAGCACGCACACAGATGGTACAAACGCATCGAAAACGAACTGCTTGTGAATAGGAAGCCAAGATAAAACTATAGTGTTGTATATTTAATCGGCATATATAGATACGTATATAGAAATTTAACTTTCTATTCTCTACTAGTGCTCGGTTAAATCTCTTGTGTAAAACAATTATATGTAGATGTTAGTGCTTGATATACTTTGCTTCGCAAGTGAATATGTGCCCGTATGTAGACAAAGGGGCAAGCAATGGAAAACCGGAAATAATTGCAAGAATTGTATTTCCTTTATTGCTACCGAACACAGAGAGACCATAACATTACTAAATGTCTTTTCTCCAGTTTTTCTTTTGCCCATCGCACGCAAACACTTAAAAGTATACTAATTTTCTTATTTTGTCTGTAACACCTTAAAGTATGCTAGGGAAAATTTATTCAGCTTAGATATTCTGAATCACTCAGCGTTTCTCAATTCTTTCACTTTCAGTTCTTCGCTCTTCTGATCAATTTATTTATTCCTCGTTAATCCTTTTATCCATTCATACATCGATGGGCGCGGGCTTTCTTCTCGTATACCTAATAGTTGATAATTAATTTTTTTAGTTAGTTACGTTCCTTGTTCCCGTATATCCCGTCCATTCATTTATTTGATCATCTGTAAGCTCTTGGATTTCCATTTTTTGCCCAGCTATTTCTCCTTACGTCCATCTGCTTGCTTACTTTCCTTGATATTTCCAGGGACAGTGAGGTTAATATACATAAATGGAACAAAAGCTATTACCATAGATGATGTCCGAAAATAGTTTCGATGGTTTGCAAAAGTGTTTAAAAAAATCGGAGAATTTTAATACATTTTCATCGATAACTTGTGTGACTTGAACCGGGTATCGATGTGAAATCTTGTTCAAATGTTTATTGAAGATCATGTAAATATTATTTAAGAGAGGATGGATATTTAAGATTCGTTCTAAAGCGATTATTGTTCGCGGGCATATACTTATTGTCTTTTCACTTTTCCCTTTTTTTCTGTTTTTCCTTTTTCTACAAACACTTGTATGGAAGCTCGCGTAGTGGAATGTATGTGGCTGAGATGAGACTCTTTTAGCAATTTGTAAAATGCCATACATGAGGAGAATCCTGTTCTGCCCCATTATTCCATCCGGGTCTAAGTTATTCTACTCGGCTCTCTGTTTTGCTTTATGTGCGTTATGTGGTCATGGTTGAGCAAATTTCAATTTCGAACTCATTCGTTTTGCTTCACTTTTTCTTATTGTCGTTGCTTTTTTTTTTTCTTTCATTTTCTTTTTGTTTCATCTCTGATTTCTTATGTTTTGTTCTTACTTTATTTTATGTTTTGTATGCGTCTGAGGGACGAAAAAAAAAAAAATGTTTTGCTTTTCTTAGTCACATCTTCTCCTGGCACTTGCTCATATTTACTTTTTTCTTTTTCAAGTATTTATTGTTATCTTGTGTGAAGTAAGCGGTAAAGTATTGTTGGCCAAGTTTAGAGAAAAAAGGAAAAAAAAATACAATTTGAAGAAAATTTTCTTTAGAACAATTTAAATTTGAAAATAAAAAAAAAAAAAAAAAAAAAAAAATAAGTTTAAATAAATGTTTGCGCCAAAGTAATTGCAGACCTGGAAAAATACTTGATAATCAATTCCTGTACAGTTTCTGCTTTCCATAAGTTTCCCATTACTTTTTCTTAAGCAAAGCAGTGCTGTAGGAAAACATAGAAAGGCAAGCGCTGAAAGCAAACGAGTTCAGCAGAGATTAGCGCGAATAAGAAAAAAGTAAAGAGTATGAAGCTGCGCTATACACAAATGATGGACTTTCATTAAAATTGCATTGAATTGAAAGGAAGGATGGATTGGAAGGAAACATTCCAAACCATTTTAAGTGTAAAAGAAAGGCAAGAGTATACTGCCGTTGTTCTATCCATTTCAAGATCAGTCTTCGCCAGTCTGTAAAATGTTTCTAAAACATTGTCCAGACCAATAAATTGGTACAGGCACAGTATTCGTGGCATGTTCTACATTTGCAAATGCTTGTTAAATTGTCTACAGCACAGAGATAAGGGACAAGGTACATAAAAGCCAAATCGGTGTTTGCGGATTGGAACCTCAGTGTGGTCTGGTCTTGTACTTTACACTATCGATATGTATATTTCAAGCTTTTAATCTTGAAAAGTGTTGCTTGCTTCTGCTTTTCATTAAGAATAAGAAAGAATAAATTAATAAATAAAAGACTTGATATGAATACAAACTAAGGGCAGTTGAAAAAATTTGCTACAAAAATGCTTTTTATTTCTTCATCACTGCCCTACAATAAACATTCAAAGGAATTAAGCAACATTTTTAAGATTAAAGGCTTGAATTGCGATCTTATGGAGAAGGCCATCAAGCAAAAGCACAGCAAAGTTCTGACTAAGCACTTCCACTCAATTCAATTTTTTTCAATTCTTTTTCTAGGCTTAAGGTACTAACAACCGAAGTTGGGCCTAAGGCTTAAACTATAACAATATAAACAAAGAATATCAAGCAGAACCAAGCTTTTTGTTATGCTTATCTTTAGAACTTCGCAGAAAACACAAACTTAGTTTATTCGCGGAATACCTGGCTGCGTTTTAAGAGTAAGGAATAAGATTAAAATTGTCTTGATTACTGAATTAATGAATGAAACAAAATGTGTTTTCTTTATTGTTTACCTGTTTCTTGCATAGTGCAATAAATTTAATAAAAATGTTTATGTTGACAAAATGCTTACGCTAGTAAAATGCTAGTGTTATCATGAATGCTTACGCTAATAAAATACGGAAATAATGGATGAGACTAAAAAACGAATTCGGATGGAGCGATAAGACTACACCACATTATAGTTACTCAAAAAGGATGGTGTACTGCGCTGATGTACGAAACCGCTTTGGCGGTCGCGAGCCTTATACCCTCGACTGTTCAGTAGATATTGAAAAAAACTATTGACCGTCCAGCCAAAGAGCAAGCATGTAAAAGTATTTGTATGTGCTTGGAATAGGCAGCTTCCGCACTTTTAATTATAAACGACACTGTATTAGAAGAAGAAGAAGAAGAAGAGAAAATTGCGAAAAAAAATTTATTACTTACTATCCTCGTCCCACCTCGATACCCAATCAACGTCGAGAAAATCAAGATCAAAACATTTTCAAGAACTCGATTCGGGCGAATGCTTGCACCAGATCAATGGATCCTTAAGAACTCTACTCCTCCGATCTGCGATTGTCGAGAAAATCAAAGACAATTGAATATATACTCGGCGTATCTTTCTATCTAAAATCTTTCTAATATTCAAAGCTGAGTTTTCGGAGCCTGCAAGCAACCTATGGATGTCTTGAGAATACCTGGAGAATTTATCAATAAAATATTTGTCTATAAATTATCTAATTATCTAATTAACCTTAACGAGCAACAAAAAGAAGAGCCGACAGTCTTAGTTGCTAGTGCTTATCCCGTTTTTCTCTCTTTGGCCTAATTAAGTTGCAATAGTGAGAGTGAACTTAATAAATATTGAAATTTTGTTAAGGGTAAGATTCTGAACCAGTTTGGCCGCATCCGTTTACCATTTTCCTTAGGGCTCATCTTCAGTTGGAGATCTTTTAAAGTCTTTTCTTTTTTTTGGTGGAGAATAGACGACCAATGTAATTACAGTAGGCCATCCTATAAGACACGTTCGGATAAGACGGAGTCGTGTAAATTGTGATTTTCTTTGTATAGCACAGAGAGCCATATAAACCCGTAAGACAATGGGACGGAAGAATATATTAATAAATTTTAAAACATTTCTCTCTCTCTCTCTCTCTCTCTCTCTCTCTCTCTCTCTTTCTCTCTCTTTCTCTCTCGCTCTGTCTTTCTCTCGTTCTGTCTCTCTCTCTCCCTCTCTCTGTGTGTATCTCTCTCGCGAAATAAAATTATTTAGTGTTCAAAGGCCGTAAAAATTGTTGCCATATAGTGCCTTAAGCCGGCTTATTAAAAATATGCCTTTTAAATGTAATAAGTAACTTAATCGCTTCGGGCTATAAACGGTTATATGGTTATGTGCAGATTTTGACTCGGTAAACTCGGTAAAAGTTTACTTGCGGGGCTGAAGAAAAATTAAATCCAAAAACATTTTCGTGTTATAAGAAAATGCATTTCTTTTAGTTTTGAAAATTTCTCTGAAAAAGAAAAAGAATGAATAAATAAATTTATATTTATTTAAAACATTATAATATGCACGAAAGTCTTTGTAAATTAACAAAAGGTTAAAAGGACAATAAATAGAAAGGAAAAGTCCTTCAGCCCTTTCCCTAGCATTGCAGTCAAAGCATTCTTAAAAATGCATTAACAGCAACTACAAGAATTTTATGATATACATGAGCTTTGTTTTCCTGTTTTCTTCTTCTGCTTTTTTTTTGTTTTTTTTTTTTTAGACAAGAATAAGAATCTTGTAGACCAAAAACAGCTAAAAAAAAAGACGAAAAAAAAAAATGTAGAAAAACAACCTTTCACTGTTTCGTCTCCTTTGCCATCGCTTTCGGTAAGACTTTTAGGAATATTTTTGAAAATATGTTGCTTTTTCTTCTTCTTCTTCTTTTTTTTGTTATTCTCTTAGCCTTACTTTATTATAATATATAGAGGAAAGCGTTCACCTTTTGTTATAAGTAATGCCATCAGGCATTTAGGTCTTAGTACCGCTTCTTGTTATGTTTACTTATGCCACAGTATTCTATACAAATAATACATAAGCAAGTAGATGTTATACGTATGTATAGACGACGGTGTGTGTGTATATGTGCGGGTAAGTGTATAAATAAAATCTTTTAACCAAGCAAAAGGTTAAATTTTATTCTTTAGATTTTCATTCAGATTTATATAAGAAAAAAACAGAAAAAATAAAAATATATGTTGAGAAATAGCGAGAGAATCCAAAAGTCAGAAGAAGAGTATGAGACATGTGTATAAAGTTTTCCTAAAGAGGATTTTACTACAAATTGCAGAATTATGTTCGTTCGTATTTTATTAAGTGTTGTTGCACAGTTGTCGTTGTTGCATAGGTTAGTTTCTATGATATTAATATGTTTTTTTTTTTTTTTCACATAACCGAGAGGAAGGAGCAAGCAAGCATGCAACACACAAAATTCCATAAATGTATAGAAAAAAAAAAAAAAGAAAAGAAAAAACAAATTGTGTCAAGTATGCATTAGATTCACAATAAGAATTTTATTAAAATGTCGTTTGTTCGGTGCAACATTAAATATTAAGAAAGATGCGAGACAATAAACAAGCGAAATGATGTATGTATTTGAGCTTAACCGCATTTAAGCTGCAGGAGATTTTCAATAGATGAGACAGGTAGACCACAATATAGTTTGTTTAAATATTAAAAAACTTATTAAAGTTTCATAAGAGATTTTCAACTTTTTTTCAATTCTCTTTTTTTAATAATTCTTCAAAACTTTTTTTTTCAATTCTCTTTTAATAATTTTCCAAAACTCTTTTTGTAAATGGTAGGAAATAGCGTAGCTTTACTAGTCTCAAGACTTAATGACTTTTTTACCAATAAACCGATTCACTGCACTTTTGTTCAACAACTTAAGGCGACTCTTGGATACTCACGATAACAATTATTGCATATCTAGAAACTATTGTTCATCTATGCAAAGTCAGTGTAAATTGCTACACAAATGAGTACACATTAAGCAATCTATGCGAAAACATCGTCGCTTAATTAGCTAATGTTCGTTCTCCTTACATATTAAGTTTCGCAAATTTTCCAATATTTTCAACAAACTATTAAACACTTGGCGTTTATAATCAGTTTGCAGTTCCTTTGTCAGTGTGAGTAATGAACAACATGCAAGAAAATTATTTTCCCATCACCGTTATCTTAAAAACGATTAAATGAAAGGAAAAGGACAAAATTTCCTACTCTATAATATTGGCTGGGCATGGCTGATTTCTTCTACTTTCAAAATAAAAGTGCAGGTTTATGAGGGGTATGTCATGTGCCTTTTAAGTAAGAAGAAAAAAGTACGGAAAGGAAAGGTGTTCAGTTCAGTTTTTGTTGAATAGGATTGTGGGCGTGTCCTTTAACCGGTTTAGATTATTTTCAAATTCTTTTGCAAATTTGAAAGATGGTTTACCACAGGTGGACGGATGGACGGATGCTTAAGTGCATTCCAAATTTGAAATTGGCCAAGAATTTGCGTACTCTAGGGAGTTCTTGGTCCTTCCTTATGTACGTTATAAAGGTATTGAAAAGAGAATTAAGTTTCAATACATTAGAATATTGGGCTAACGGTTGACGAATCAAATGCCTTTAGACGTTTAGATGCAACGGGGAGATCAAAAAAGAGGAAAAATGGCTACCAAACGAATTGACTAAAAATGCCATTTCGACTGTTACTGCAGATATCTGCCGACGTGAATTAAAGAAGTTGGACGATGTATGGTCGCAAAGAAGACTAGCAATAGCGGTTGACAGACGCAAAGTCATCCTCTTGCATGACAACGCTCGGTCACACGTCGCAAGAGTTGTTAAGGATACACTGCTGGAGCTCGAATAGAAAATTCCGCCGCGTCCAACGCACTCACTAGACATAGCCGCCTTCTGATTATTACTTATCAACATCGAGGCAGCATGACTTGGCTGGCACGCGGTTTCGAAATGCTGAAAAAGTACAAAAATGGTTGGATGATTGGATCGCTGTCAAATCAATGCTGTTCTTTCAAGACGGTGATGGGAAAGGTTTGTAGAAAATGTTGAACCAATGCTTCACCTGCATCACCTGATAACTAATTATATTTTGTTAAGGTAATCATTACCATGCTTTTAAACCATTAAGCTCTGGTGGTACGAATAAGATTCGACCATCGGATATCGGAGGATGTAGTGCACGCTTGCAAAAACACATGCTTACCATGCTGCGATTATGTAAACGAATTTTCATATCGCTACCTTTTCAACTAAATGGAGTATATTTTCGTCTATAACTTTCGACTTCATCAAAATATTTCTGAAAAGTTTTTACCCAAATGTAGGTCCCGACTACCAATAATAGTCCTGATGTGTGGGCTAATACGACCATAATTAACAGTAAAATTTTAATCTCAATTTATTTGAAGTTAGGTGAAGGGCACGCTAATGTGCCGGAGCAAAAATACGACATAAAGTGGAAAAAAAATTGGAAATCAAATTTTATCTTCAAATATGACCGTATTAATATCGTATCGGTCGGGACCATATTTGAACTAAACACGCAGGTGATTTTGCCAGAATTTTCGATATATCTTCAAGGGATCAAAAATTGTTGACGAAAATATGAAAAAATGTCAGCTTCTTTCCGAAGTTGTTTCAGTTTCTTCTATATCACGGGTGTGCACATAAACAGACCACGCCCATCTTTCTAACCTCTTCTTCTATTCTTAAGCGATCAAGGGATATTTCTCCTAATTTTACCTTTTTATCTTAATTTTTGTCGCTGTAGTAGTTCTGTAAAACTTGTGGGTCAACATTATCTCTTAAGGGAGAAATGTTGTTGTATATGTCATCGGTATCTCGAAACTACGGAAATACAGGATTACATGTATTTAAAGGTCTTATGCTTTATCACTATTTTTTTTAATTTCAAAAGTTTAAAAAGGTCGTATCAACCCACACTTTATAGTGGTTCTAGCGTCAAAATCAGTACATTTTCCTTCATGTGTAGCCTAAAAGCTGTAGCGTACGTTATTGAATATCTGTTAACTTATCCTCCAATATGCGAGAAAGGAAATTTTCATCATCGTTCACATTCTAGAGTTTCAAGCATTCTGTGCCCCTCGCTTACTAACTAAGGTTTTCAGAAATCTCTTCAGTTTTTAATCACAATCGCCTACACTTACATACTTTAAAGCAAAAATTCTGCCGCATCCACGGACAGAGCCGTACCACCCATCACCCACAAAATACATATATTCTTGATCAGCATCAAATTCTGAATCGATTTAAGGCTGTTCGTCTGCCCATTGTGCCTCAGTGCCCTGGCCACAAAAATGAAACTATCTTCTTCAAGTTTGGCAAAAACGTTCTAGTTTCTTGCGCGAAATTCCGTCTTGAAAATGTGGCAAATCGGTTTAAGGAGACACCTACAGTACTACGTAAAGTGGGAACACTCCTGTTTTGCAAAAGTGATAGAAAATCGATGTTTTTTCCATTAATCATAAACTATGTATGGGTGACACTGTAGTACCTGTACACAAATGCTAAAAATTGACCACGCCTACCCGAATGTTATAGTGTCTCATAATTTAATTTATTTTTTTGCAATAGTGCAGAGGTAAACTTCAAAAACCCCATAAGTGTTTGGTCAATTTCAAATTCGGAAAGCATCTAATCATGTCCGTCCATTCATCCATCTATGCTACAATATTATCCCATTCACAAAAATGAAGATATCGTCTAGAAACTTGCAAAAAAGTTTGAAAATTACCCAAACTTTTCAAAGAACACGCCTACAACGCCCACATATAACAATAACTGTGCACCGGTGTTGTTTGCTTGTTACTCATAAAATCCAGCACATACCCCATATCAGTTTTCACTTTTATTCTGAAAATAGAAAAAATCAGCCACGCCCATTCAGTATTACAGAGTATGAAAATGTAGTTTTTTTTTTCCTTTTTTTTTTAATTACGGGGATGGGTATAAAAGATTCGATAACGACCGAATACAATTTTCTTAATTGTTAGCCTTTAAGTGTTTTTTATGATCATCAACTGCAGCGTAGGCGTCCTTTCATAACACATATGCGAATTAAATGAACGAACTTTGGATGATGGCTCTTATTTTGAAACGCAGACATACGGGCAGAGAGTTGGACGTGTTTTTTTTTTTTCAGTTTCACTAAACTAAAAAATGAATTCAGTTAAAGAAAACCCGAGAACCGAGAACCTACTAGTGCTACCTAATATTCTTTCTATTAGATTTTTATGGATGCATTTCTTCTTTAAGTTTAGATAGTACACCAAATTCCACATTTCTATTTCTATTTAGGTAGCGTATTACTTCATAAGTCAAAAATATGTATAAAAAGTGATGCACACATTCGCTCGTTACAATTGACGTGAAAATGTTAAGATATCGCCTTGACTTAGTGGTGAAAATGAAAGGTATGAGAAAAATGGCTCTGTAGAGAACGAACATCTTTATCAAATTTTGAATGAAGTGGAAATTTTGCTTCTCATTTGATATCAGTAGCCGACATTACCGTAGCTATCATCGTCATCGTCATCGTCATCGTCATCGTCATCGTCATCGTTACCATCATCGTTACCGTCACCGCCATTGTACTCGTCGTTGCCGTTGTCGTTGTCTCAAGCTTTTAATACAAAAATTTTAACGTGAACAAATTGTGATACGATTTTGCATTTGTCTGTCCATCTATCTAGTCGTCTGTCCGTTCGTCTATCTAGCATTCTGTCTGTTCATCTATCTAGTCGTCTGTCCGTTCGTCTATCTAGCATTCTGTCTGTCTATCTAATGGTTTTTGATTCTTTCTATAATCATTCTAATGCAAGCACAAGCACAACACACATACACATTTATCCATACAAATCACTTTGTAAAAACTATGGAATGCAAATGGCAGCCAACAGAATGTTTGGGGATTTGTAACTGTATATAAAATGGCAAATATAAGTGTAACAATGGCTCCGTATATATATATATATATATGTGAATGAAACGGTGTACGTATACGTGTGTAAGAGAACAGCATCAATGTTTTGATGATTCTTATCTCTGTGTTATCTCGTTGAATGTATTCAAATGAATGCAATTTATATGCACAGTACAACATTTTTCGGTTGCTTTTGATTGTTTTTAATACTTTATAACCATTTCACACAAGCTCAGATGCATACAAACACAAACACACACACACTCACACAGTGGTGTGTGAATACATACAAACTCATATATACGTGCATACGCTTGCACTAACTCTCTTCCTTTTTAGTTCCGTCCAATAAACCAAGGTTCGTGGCAATGACGATGGTATTTTATGATTCCTGTTGTTATTTTTGTTGTTGTTGTTGTTGTTGTTGTTGTTGTTGTTGTTATTATTATTATTATTGTTGGTAATGATGTAATATTATACTCGAAGTTTATCTTAACGTGTGTGTATGTATATTGTTAGTTGATGCCATTAACACAATTCCAGGCTTTGTGTAGAGCAAAAAAAAAAAAAAAAGAAAGAGTGAACATTTCGACAACCTCTCTCACTCTCTCTCTCTCTTTCTTTCCTTTTCCCTCTTAGTTCCTATTTCGCTCAATAATGCTTCGGTTTTCAGAGCTTAAATGAATAAATGTGAAAATTTGTGCCGACAAAAAAGCTATTTATGCTGGTTTTACGTATTTAGTGGCTGTGTGCTGTATAATAACTGTTAAACTTTACAAATGTTTGTGTCCACGTTTGTGTACATGTGTACATGTGTTTCTATGTTTATATACTTATGTATTTTGTTAAAACTTTATATCAAATAAAAGCAAATTAGTTTTGCTTTCGCATTTTTGCACACATAAGAACAGAAACAGGTGTTACTCAAGATTCACCATTCATTTTGTAACAATCACATGGTATACATAACACATATATATATATATATATACGTAAAAGGGAATCTAAAAGATTTTTTTACTTAATAAGAGAAAAATTAATGAGTAAATGCCAATAGATAGCGTAAATTGAATAAATCGGGCCGACTTCATAGAGATCCAATTATCGTTAAACCATCTGCGCTTAACACAGTGTCCTTGAGTTGAAAACGCTTCAGACACTGTCTTGTTTATTTGCTTTTTTATACGTTGTTGGAAAACCTAAGGAAAAGTAATCCGGACGTTCTTCCGATACGTGTCTAAATTAATTCCATACATAATAGAATTGAATGTAAGTACGATTTACCGAAGCGTAAGGTAATCTTAACTAAGTACGTGAGTATTAAAAATGAATATGCAATCAAAACAAAGCGTTTCGACCAATAGCACAGAAGAACCGCAGAAGAACCTAAAAAAAATGGAAAAATAAAAATAATTTTAGAATAAAAAACAGTTAACTGGATCCGTCCATCTGTCCTTGTCGGAGTTCCTTATGAAATTTTATCATTACGAAGGTCTATTCGCCAATAGGAATGCATTTTAGAAAATATTTCTGTCATTTTGTCAAGTCATTCAAGTCGTTTTATCAGTCGAGTCACATATTCTATGTGTAACGGATAAACGAGTATATCACTAAACACACTTAACTGTTTAAGGTAATCGACCACACGTGCTTTTTTTTAAGGAGTACTGCCTGCTTCTTTCCGAGATCTCTACTGGTTGTGAGCTTTTCTTTGGAATATTTTAGTACTTGAAAGACATACGCGGCCACTTTAGAAACTTGGGCAGTGATGACCAAAGCAATAGAAAAAACTCCTCAATATTTCAAGCTTGTGAAATCTTGATAGTTTTATATAAGCAGAAAAGTTCTCATATCTTACTTCAAGTCAGCTTCTCTAAGCCGAACTATGAATCGTCTTTAGCTAAGCAGATGTTATTCCAGCATTTTCGCCAAGCTAAAGAGTCTCGACTGCTACAAAAAATTTGTGCAACATTCATAGCTTTATTCGTAATGATGGGTATCGAAAATTCGTATCGAGACGACTGTGACTTTCTTAGTCATTTAAAATTCCACACGCAAGTAAAGGTATTATGCTCTCGCTACTCGCATATGCGGATAGGGATTCGCATTAAAAATTTTAATTCTGTTAATTGTGTATAAGGATCGCACTATTTTCAATGAATTTACAGTTTTACCGTTATATCTAATTTGTCATTTCATTTTCTATTATTTACAATCAGAATCAAATCCAACCAATTAGTCAGAGTTTTGTGCAATTTTGCGTTGTACTTAAGAAGATTATTTGCGGTTTTCATTGCATTTTCACGAAAATTAAATAATTACCGTTAAATTCGAGTTAGAGCGCAATTCATTTTTCCTTTTTTTGCTCTTTTTGTTTTATTAGGCAAAAGTTATAAATAATTCAATTTGGCCAAAGCCAAGTTACAATGTGTGCCGCTTATGAGAACCGCAGACTTAATTACCAAACTAAAGGGTTTCTTACTTAGTCATGTTTTTTTTCTTCTTTTGTCTTCATCCCCCATTGGATTGCAATGATTTGAAGCATTTTCGTGCTTTTATTTAAATCACATGACACAGAATTGACGTGTCCTGAGCCACCTCACAAGTCACAGGCGTTTTTCCTTTTCTTTTTTTTTCAGGTAAGTTTCATGACTTTATAAACTCCTTGCATAATAAAGTCGATGCAACTAAAAAGACAATCGTTTTCCTTTATGACTAGTGAGAGATCACGAAGCCTATATGCAGCTGTGAGCTTTGATTTGGTGGCAAAAAGAAAGACTTACGGGAAATGACAACATCATCGAATGTTCCCATTTTTCATTAAGAACCGTCCTAATGGAACTTCGTTTATAATAACCCGCAATCTCTTTTTTCCTTTTTTTCTTTCATATCAAGTCTGCGATCAACTTTTCGCAGCTCTTCGGCGTTCAATTTCTAGGGTGAACTATAGTTTTTATTTGACATCTGCAGCCGCAATATTTTTTTCATCATTCTTTGCATTTTTGTGCGTTATTCCTTAAGGAGAATATTATCAAGCTTCTGATTTCTTGCAGATCCTTATCGGGCTTATGGTTCTTATGATCGTCAATTGAATTTAGCGAATGTAGAATTAGAGCAAACTTTGATGAAATTTGCAAGAACTGTTGAAGCCTGTCACGCTCACTGATTAGGTGGGAACATTCTCCGCAAAGTAAAACGCTAGAAGAAATTTCTTTATCTTAACTAAGACTGAAAAAAAGGGAAAACAAAAAAAAACTTCTTTAAGAATTAACTTCTATTGCGAATAATGCTTTAGTAGATTTGCCAGTTCCGACCAATATTTAATCATAATAAAATTTGGGATCATTACTTCATTTTTGTTTAATTATTCGAATGTTAAGAGGATTACTTCTAGCTATGGCTTATACTGCTTTCACCGATTTTTGTGTCTATTGTCAATGAATCTACAAAATATAGGTTCATGTTGCACTGTAAGCATGCCTTTTGATCGATTTGGCCCATTTTGAGCGTCACAGTGCATGTAGGAACTGCCGATGTTCTTGGCGTTTTTAAAGCTGATGGGAGGTCAATATTTACAACAGATATTAGTCAAGCAACTAGACGAGCAGACAGACAGATAGACCCGATTAATTCGCTTCGGAATTTTATATAAAACAAGAATATGTACATCTAGTGGTTCCTCGTGAAGATTCTTCTGGGTATTGTAAAAAAAAAGTCTGACAAAGTGACTGCATCCTCATCTTTCCGGGATAGATATGAAAAGTAAGCGCGATAAGCATATGACAAAGAAAAACGGAGAATCTTAACAATTTCTCAAGTAAATTCGAAAGTGCGTTAGATAAGTGTGTGGCATACGTTCCCAGGAAGCGTAAATGTGGTGGAATATCTGGAATTATACAAAATGTAATTTTCATCCATTAGATTATTTGTCCACGTATTCAGGGATATTTGTATGCCAGACTACAATTCGTTAGATTTAAGCGTACGATAAATCTGATCCGATCAGTCCACAAATATTCTTCTTATTAGCACTGTGAAGATATGAAATTCTTTGCCGATTGTTAACTTGCACAGACTTGCTGTTGCAATTAAGGCGTTCTGTAACTCTAGTATTAATACATGATCGCTATAATCTATGATTGGAAGCCGCTTTTTTCTTTTTTTTTTCTTTTGCTTTGTGTAAAGAGATTGTGTAAGGCCTGTACACCTGCAACATGTGATGAAGAAATTTTTCTGATGGGTTGTTCCTTTGATTATAAGGTTGAGAGGGGGCAGTTTGGATGAATTTCAGCAAAAAATCACAGGATCAGACGTCTGCTAGAGAGAGAAAGAGTGATCCCATTTGTTAAGCGGCAAAGATGTATCGGTAGTCAATACATTTCTGTCGAATTGTCGAATTCCGGATAAACTTCCCACTAGAATGAATTATAAGCTTAGGCTGTTTATTGGTCTATTAAAGATAGTAGATGGGCAGCCCCATTATATTTTTCTTTATATTACTTTAATACATGCACTACTGACGTCATCAACTGGCACTAGGAAGGTTTTTTTATAATACATGTATATATATATATATATAATAAAATATAGGGCTGATAACACACGCACTCTTTACGGTTTCATAGACAATTAGTTTCCAATAAGCATTTTTGTCTTTTTTGTTTTTTTTTTGGGGTTGTTGAGTAAAGTTGGACTAAGCCAATAAATTTGTGACTTATATGTGCGAAGTTCAATACTTTACTGTAAGAAAAATTTACTGCTACAATGTCAGCGTACTTTGCTACATCTCGTTGACTAATTTTATTTTGAACTAGAGAGACGCAAACTCTCGTAGACATGATTTGAATGTGACTAAGCAGTAAGCAGTATAAGTAAATGTTTTTAACTATCACATAAATATTTCACTCACCAAGGAATGATAAGAGTTTGCCCAGAGCTCTGATAAACCGCATACGTATACTTGATAAGCATGAGACGATTTAGTAATCATAACGTTCGCATACAGTTAAGGCTCTCAAAATCCCAAATTCACATCACTGTCATTCGATTCGTCATTAAATTGTTGACATTGCAGTAGATTAAGGATCTCAGAAAGGCTTCAACGAACCCCTTCTTAATGATATTAAAGCCGTTTTAACTGAGCGCAAGTAAAGTCGCTCACGCGCGGTGGGATTCAAATTCATCGACGCCGTATTTCGTAAAAGCAAACGCTAGAGTGTCTATAAACAGAACAATTAATGACGGGGAACGATCACCACGACCATGATTAGATCGTAATGTTTGCATTTATTTAAGAACATTTAAAAATAAAATTAACGAATTAACGAATTAATTATTTTAATACAATTAACTACCGCTTGATTAGTGCACACCAATGCACGCAGCAAAGTAACTTGAGATCCGATATTTGCTACTAGTGTTCATCCGAACTACAAAACACAACCCGCACGTGGTGAATATGGTGTTTGTAAACATTCCCAAGTCCCAAGGTTAACTTGTTTAAGTATGGCAATCCACAAGCCAGGACAGATAGTATTTCAGACACTTTTCAATCAAAAATGATTTATTAGTTTTCCTAATTACGAACAAGAAACATTTAAATTTTTCCGTAGTTAACATTTTTTTTTTTTTTTTTTTTAATTCTATTCTATAGAAGGGAAAATTTTTCTTGTATCAATTTTCAATTCTTTCCATAATAATTTCCGTAAAACGAAATTAAATGGAAAAGTTTTTCAATGGAAGGAGTCGAAGTAAATCTACGAAACATCATCTCGCCAATTCAATGACCGATGATGATACCCCTCAGCAAACTGTTACGTTGGGGCCCAACAGGAAAGATTCATCTCTAGACTTGCAGGGACCTGAACAATTACATACAAAAGATTCAAGTGCTGTAACCAAATTTAATATATTTCATCGTCGACAAGTGAAGTCGAAAACGCGCGATTCCACCAACAAAAAAAATAGTAAAAGTGCAGACAAGAAAGCTGAAGTCGTTCAAGAGGTTATTACGAATAAAGAGCAAATCCAAATTAAAGCATGTCCATCCAAGAAACATGTAGAACAAGATGGCACCGAGAATGCTGTAGAAGCAAAAATGGAAATTGAAAACTTTCCACAAGATACACCCCTTGGCGAGGAAAGGGAGCAATCCGCAGTTGTATCTTCACTTGCACGTACAAAATTTTTTACAAATACGCCCTTGAAAGATGAGATGCCTACAATTTTTGGCAAAGACGGCCATGAGCCCATTGTTCAAGAAACTAAACCTAAGAGGAGGTGGCTACTGAGTGATAAATTTAAAAAAAATCGTACTCTAGGGAAGGAGACTAAGCAAGAGGCATTAGTTCAAAGTTCGAGAAGTACACCAGAGCCGCAACAATCAATGCCAACGGCGACAACAAGCGTAATTACCTTACATCACAATTCAAGTTTTCAGAATACGAACGCATCATCGAACTGTGCCATACGAAGATCTACTCCATCCTTTTCAAATATTTCAAATATTTCAACAAAAGAGCCTGAAAAACCAAAGCCCGTAAAGCATTTGAAATTGGAGGTAAAATCAAAGAGTAAATTATATAATCAATGCAAAAAATGTTAAAATGTAGTAGTAAATGTTTCCATTAGGTGTTGAATACTGTGCGACATATATTCGCTAAATAATTCTTTTCAAACCTTTGCCCTATGCGGAGGAATTGCTTGTTATTTCTGCGAAGTAGCTTTGAAGATAGCGATCAGGCGAAAACACCATAACACGAAAGATCGATGCATTTCGGTTGAAGGAAGTTAAGTAAATTTGTCGGCGATAATAGACGTAAGGTAGACGCTAACAGTACAGTTACATGAATGCACGAATTGTGATAAGGAAGGAAAGCAAAAGTTTTTTCGGTTCATAGCACGACTAAGCCTGCAGTTAATTTAGAAGACTTTAGAAGATGCCGCTAATTTAACACCAGAACTAACGACATTTTGCATATACCTTCGTTATGGGCAAATTTGATCCATAGTGGTTATGGCATTGCTACAGTTACAAAAATTAAGATAGAAAAAATTAAGATTAGATTACGAACCTTGGGTTCAAAAATGTTTATAATCTGCTCACATAAACAGAGACAATCTCGGAAAGAATGACTGCAGTATTTTTACATTATCATCTATAACTTTCGATCCCTTGAAGATATTTCGGGAAAGCTGTTACCCCAACTTGCTTGTTTGTTCGAAAAATTGTCTTGATGGACTTACTAGAGTAAGTTTCCTTCAAGTTGCAAAAATTCAAAGAGGTCATATTAACCCATGCGGTTGTTCTAGTGTTAATATACCGAAGCGTGTTAGGGGAAAGGTAAAGCTGAAAGCAATCAACTTTTTTAAGGACTAAGCGAGTCTAAGAGGAAGCGGTAGCTAATAAGAAATTAGAATCAAATCAAATTTCAAATAAGAAAATCGATAATTCCGTTGCGGCAAATCTTCTTAAAGTCAAGTCACATGACTTTTCTTAGTTTCCCAACTAATGCGAATACGTTATAAGTATTCGTGATGATGGCATCCAAATCTTAACCGGTTTTATTTACTAAACCCGCAATGTATGTTAAGGGGCAACAAGCGTTTGCTTGACAACTTCTTTGGGTTGAAAGGAAATATGATAAGATAAGAGAGTATTATGAGCTTATGAAGCGTATGCTTAAGTAAATTTTAAAAAAAAGTGCCAATTTCGAAGGTATTCTCGCGAGGCATCTTTAATTGAAAGGGCTCTGCGGCCCATAGAAGAGTGGGTGGAAATTTGAATTTTTAAGAGTAAGAAGTTTAAGTGCAATCTACATTTCTATAGCTCCCACGGTAGATAAGAAATTTCAAAAGTATTGACTTTTGTATGATTGGCGTGTATTCGGATGAAAAATTCAAGTTTCGTTCAAATAAACTTCTGGAAAACCCCCTAAACATCGCGATAGAGAGAATCATTGACAAGATTTTATAAAAACCTCAAATAAAAAGAACAAAAATTGTAGGGATTGTTTTATGGGACTCCTCGTAAAATCCTGTTTCAAGCGGACCGCATAAACCAGCTTTGGCAGGTTTTTTTTTTTACAATAAATTTTTAGTTCAAATTTTTAATTTCTTTACAGAAGCACTGAAAGCTTTTAAATGGCTCTCAGCCGCGTACCTTCTTCTAACTGAAGCTATGAAGCGTATACAATACATCTCTGCATTTGTTAGTGTATTGGAGGAGTTAAAAATCAATAAGAAACATATTTGTTACTAACTTGAGGATTTCATTTGACATAAGTACTTATTTTTTGGAGTGCTTGAGGAAAAACCAGAAGTTTTCATTTTAATACCGTACATACTCCCTCGAAGATTCGAAATATCTACTAACCCAGTATGAACCCAGAAGACCTCGCATACCCATCACTGGGCTTTTCGCATTCTAGTCTCCCAAGTCTTTTTATTCGTATAGCCATGTCGCTGGCATTACTAAGAAACAATTAATTCATCAGGTCATAGTGTCTACCACATGCACTTTAGAATTAATCCATTTTTATCTTCATTTGAGGAAACATTTCATCTTATTTGCTCTATGGAAATTTGGCACATTTTCAATACCAACCTGCGTCCAAAAAGTGTCCAATGTTTCTACCAAATTTGAAGTTGATGTCTTCATTTTTGTGGCCCAGAGCGTGCCAACAACGAACACCATACAGACACATAGGCGGACAGACATGGCTTAATCAATTCAGAATTTCACGCTGATCAGAAACATATATATTTTATAGGGTCTCCGAAGCTTCCTTTTCGGCGTTACATACGTTATGAAAAAAAAAAACAAAAACAAAGTGAGTATACTCCGCCCTTCAGTGGGAGGTATAAAAATGAACAGTAATGCTATCTCTTCAGAAATCATTTCCCAAAAACCAACAAGAACATCTTTAGAGCAACTGAATAACTTCAAGTTAACCTCGTAGACGTGAAAGCTCCGCCGTTCACCTAATTAGGTTTAACTGACAAAGGTAGATATCCTACGAAAATCAAATCGAAAAAAGCAATGTTTTGAGAAGAGAAGAATTCGGCAAATATAAGACAGAATTCAACGCCTAGTGTGAGAAGATATTTAATATTAGTAACAAATAATTCGCAGACCATATTTAAACGTTGCGATGAAATGCTTGAGAATGCCAGCCGCGTAAAATTTGAAGCTAAACTTAACGAGACAATCAAGAAGCAAAGGTATGAAAAAAGTTTTCGCACGGAAATTATCGCACAAAGTGCGGACCGTGCGGAAAACTTGTTTGAAGCCTCGCTATCAGATGATAAAACTGTTACATCCAAAGAAGAAGAGCCGCCAGCAAGGTTATCGTCTAATGACAACACCGCTAAACAGCAAATCGATATGCCCTGGGCATTGGATCAAACCATAAGAAGTGCTCTAACAGGTAAAGAGTAATGCGAAGAATTATTTTCGATTCAAGTCGAATATTTTCATATCCATCTCCTGCTTGCCTGCTTCTTTTTTTCTTTTTTTTACCTGAGAGACGCATAGTTACATAGATGTTAGCCGTGCTGGCGCAGAGTTATGAAACTTCACGGCAAGACGGAAGTGTAGTAGATAAGGTAGGCGAAGGCTTTCCTTCCAACTGAAATGTCGAGGTTGCAAGTAAACAAGATTTAGACAAACACTGACAAACGAACGTGGTCCGAATAATATTGACTTGATTTTTAAGCCCACGTGTCTATGTGTCTTAGTCCATGATTAAAATATTTGCAAAGATGCGGAAAGCTTCCAATCAAACTTCTAACTGAAGATATTTATCTCGCGTAGGCATTATCGTTATCGTGAAAGCCGTTCACTCGGAGTGAAACTTCATCATTCCATTGTTGATTGACATGACCTCCGCGATTATTCCTAATGCGCGTTATTCGTGGGTGTAAATTTTGACTAAAGATGTAAAAATGTTTGAAGCCATTATGCCAACCAAAGTAAAAAAGTGTCCTCTTAGATAAAAAAACAAAAAAAAAAAAAGGCGGGTAGTGGTACATGTCCTACAGCCCCACATAAAAAATAGACTCAAAGAATAACCAAATTTTAGCAATTTCCGAAACAATGGCACCAAGACAATCTCTTGCAAGTGCAATTAATTCGGAAGGAAGATCTCCAAAAGACATGCCCTCGTCTGCATCTAAACGTACAGTTACTCAAACGGAAATTGAGATTGGAAAAAAAAGAAGAAGCAGTATTAGTACTTTTAATACCGCAAAAGATGTTTCGATTAATAAACAGAGTAAAATCAAGGCCACAAAACCGACTAATAAAGACAAGCAAAACAAAATTTCCAAAGATTCTGTAACCATAAATAAAAGAGTCGCGAAAGCCGCGCCGCCATTAAAAGTGAAAAATAACTCAATCAAAAAGGAAATAAAACAAATCGTTGAAGAAAACGCAGACGCTTTGAAATCATTAGAATTTTACGAACAATTCCAAGCTACAAGGCGTAACCAAGTAAATGCCTCTTCATCGGTCGGTCGAACCGAACCCCAGAGTATAGTAGGGAACAAACTACTTGAAGAAAATGTAACGAACGGCTTTTCGTCAGTAACGTTTTCGAATACTAGGGACTATTCACCATCGCAAGCAAAACCGAAGATGGAGGAATCGTCGTATTCGAGCGCTGACGCCCTCTATTCATCATCGTCAATGGAGTCGAAAGGTGTGAAAACAATGTATTCGAGGCCAATGAAGCCAACAAAGGTCTTGCTTTCGAACGTTGATACCACCTATTCATCACTCCAAATGAAATCAAGAGATGTGAAAAAGCGTCGACTTAGCAACGTGTTTACCGAACGTGATCCTGAAATCATTGCTCCGCCATTGAAAGCGAAGGCATCGTTTTATAAGAGCAAGGCTTTCCGCGCGAACGCCATCACTAATTTCATAATTGGCTCTACTGTTAGTCAAGAATTGTATGGTAAGAGCTACAATCTTGCTGAAAAAAGACTAAAGAGACTTGAAGTTAAAGAAAGAAAAATCGAATCGTAAAATGTAATGAAATCACTATCGACTTTTTACAATTTCTGTACAACCAGAGGAGATTGCCCTAAGGCTTCAGCTCATTAAAACATGCGCCAACGTTAAAGAAACTCCATCGCCGAGAGTGTTGTAATGAGCGGCACTCTTAAGGACACCCTACCTCATAAAATAATTAAAAACAAAATTCAGGATCTTATGCACAAGAAAAAAAAAAAAACGGAAAAACATTAAGCAAATTGTTCTCATCCAAGCCTCTTGACACCTTCCATTGCTAGTTTTCAAAATTTTCAATTGAGTTCATTCTTTTTAATTTTCAAAATAAATCATAATTTTAGTATTAAAAAAAAAAAAAAAAAAAAAAGTGTTTAACATTTTTTCAAGGTCTCGAGAATGAAATCTATTCTAACAATCTTAAGCGACAACTCGAACCTAAGCGTTCACACCGCGTCTTGGCTAAACGCAATTCAGAGAAATCCTTACCCATGGACGTTATTTTATTTTACCATTCAACGTTACTACTGGAGCAGCTCAAGCGGAATCAGTCGTGGCTTTTGTGGCAGGGCCGATATCGAGTAAGCTCGACAGTAAATTTTACAATCGAAAAATTTTTCATTCGATCTCTTACTGACAGATGTAAACTCATAGGTCGTTACCAGTGGTGTTGTGCTAATTTCTTTTTTTACCGGAACGCGTATATATATTTATGTAGACAAGGCCGATCCTGGATAGGCGGCCGCTCTTTGCGGTGAGTAATAATAATAATAAATAATAAACTAATAAAGTTTAAAACATCTACCAATACTGAAAACCAACATCTGGAAATTCTTAGCATTAGCCGCAGGCCCATTTGGGTATGGCAATAAACTATACTAGGGATGAGTAACGTACGGTCCGCTTGCATTAAAATTTATGTATGAAATCTTTATTTTTTTAAAATTTTATATTTTTTTCTTCTAATGTTTTATTATAAATTCTCGTCATCAGAAATCATTTTTAGTTCCGGAACGCGTTCCTGTCCAAAAACGGAGTACCGGAACGATGTTCCGGAGCGTTCCGGCTCGACAATACCACTGGTCGTTACAGCGAGTCGGTCGCCAATAGCTGATTATCGAGTTCACTTGACATCGTTCGATAGTTATGCGAGCGCAGGCCTCATCTTTTTCTCTAGTGAAACTTTAAACTTTTTTTTATTAGTAACAACTTTACGTTTCGGAGGCAAGTTGTTGTTTTTTTTTTTTTTTTTAATTCTTGGAATTTCTTTTTTTTTTCTCGCATTTTGTGGACAACTAATTGAGTTGTTCTTGAGTCTGTTAATTGCATTTGATTTTATACGTCTTTTAGCCTTGACTCTAACACTAATTCTTGCTGAGACTATAAATTTCCCAAAAGTCTTGTATGAGCGTGTGTTTGTGAACGACGACTGTAATGCTGTCACAGCCATTGCCGCTGTCGATGTCGATGTCGATGTCGATGTCGCTGTCGCTGTCACAGCCACCAATAAAGCAACCAGCACCGCCATCATCATTAGTAAGAATATAAACTTTTACAATATAATCTTGCCAGAAAGCATTATAACTTACTGCACAAAAGCTCTATAAAGGGAAGAGAGGAAGTAGACTGTGTCTAACTGTTTTAACCGACTGCTGCTGTTGTAACATTTTATACGTTCTTTTTTTTTTTGCTTTTTTTTTTTTGTAATTTAATTTTTGCTCTTTTTTTTTTCGTTTCTCTGTCGCTTGATATAATTAAATTTTATTGAACCTAAATAAACCTAAAACTAAAATGATGGCACAATTCCATGCTTTAGGAAAGGGGATGCAGCTCCATCAGCCTCCTAAGGTTTCATTTAACTGCGCAGCATTGTCGCTTATTTAAGTTTACAATTAATGTGAAGCAAAAAAATTTATTGTATGCAATTTTCGCGTGCTGTTTGTAGTCGTTATTGTCGTTGTTGCTATTTTCTTCCTCTATTCCTCTTTTTTTATTCTCCCTTCTTTCTCCCTCTCTCTCTCTCTCTCTCTTTTTTTTTTTTGATTTTCATTTTGTAAATTTTTTAATTAAAAATGTCGTCACCATATCATTAAATTAAAATCCCTACCATTAACACAAAGTAAATATGTTACTGGCATAAATGTTTGTTTGGCTTTGCAGGTGGATGGAATGTATGTATCAGTCGCTTAGATGGGGAATGTGATTAAAGGTTAACTTTATGTGCGGAAGTTTAATCCTTATTTAATTTGATTTGAGTTTTACTATCACATCTATGTTATCTCTCGTCAAACCACTTTTCATGCACCACAGCCCACAGAATAAGAAAGAATGCACGTATTATGAGCCAAACACTGGCGATAGTTGATTAGAAAAGAAGACATAATTTGCATAGTCATCTCTGAAAACTGCCCTATACGTTGCGAGCTTTACGATTTCCAAATCCCCAACAACTTTAATAATCATTTGAAACGAATTTGAGTCGACAAGTTTTCGATTCCCTGCTTTCGAAGTTATAGTAAGCGCTTCTTTTTTTTCTTTCAGAGACGAAAGAGAAAGAAATAGGCAGATATAGGCCGCAGTGTAGTGGACGTGCGCCCAATCGATAAGTGTTATGCCTTTGCCGTCGGAGCGGTTACCAAAGTAAACTCTTTTGCAATTTGTTTGTCTCTTTCGTCCTTAGATTACGTCCACGAATATGCGAATTAATATCAATTTTTTTCGTCTTTAAAAATTTGAATAATAAACGAAAGCACAGACAGACGGACAAACGCATCTAATGCGATTCAGATTCAGCATGAACTGTGTGTGGCATCACTAATGAGTATTTTTGAATAACTGAGATTAAAATGGATAGAGAATTGAACCAAAAGTAGCTGATGAATAGACATCGAGCCAAAGGTGAATATAATTAAACCGATTTACACTTCCATACATTATAAACTCTCTAATGGATATTTCCGGGCGATTCAGCTAAAGATATCGCGGAAGGGAAAGTGAACATAATATCGTTTCGAAGGTGGCTCATGTGTGCACGGTGAACGTTCAGTGCAAATTGAGTGCACGTGGGCATTGGGTGTTGACCCGCAGAGAGCATACACTTATGCATGCCCTCACTGATCAGCGTTACTGCATATTTCAAAAGTATTATTGAACAAGCATTCGGCCAAAACTGAACCTATTCAAATTTAAACCGAATAAAAGTTACACAAAGTCCCGGATGAGATATCACGTGAACTAGGAGGGGACGTAGCATTGCACCAAAAGAGAATGAATGCACATGACATTGAGCACACATTGAGCGAAAAGTGAATACAATTAACGAGATCTACACCCACTACATTAGACACTTTTATGTGCACTATAAAGAACCTGATGAGCATTGCTCCGTGATTCGCCCAAAATTAAACATAACATTGAGTCCGATTTACCGAAGTACATGATTGAAAATCAATCCTATGGACGAGAACATAGCATTGAATGAAGAAAAGTGAATGGGCTTTGCATTCACACTGAGTAGAAGCAGGCATAGTTACTCATCACATTCGAGCACTCTATATGGTTCGACGAAAGTATTGTTGACCTAAAAAGCCGACACCGTCTTTATCTTCCTTGAAACATTTTTGAATCCTTACGGAAGTGAACGTGTGTTTGGGCCGTCATTAGCCTTTCGCGTGTGGTGGATTGGTTCCTTCGATTTTTTTGCTTTTAATTATTTATTTTGTCTGTTGCAATGATAGGAAATTCGTGGTAGCATGCTTGGAATGCTACTAATATGACGCAAATTTTGAACAATCAAAAAAAAAAAAATTTAAATCAAACGTTTCCCGTTGAAGTAATGAAGGGTCATAAGAAAAAAAAATCATAAAAAAAAGTCATATCGTAATTAGAAGGAAATGAAAAGGCAGTGGTCTTACGAAGGAGTTATTATACATGTATGTATACAAAAGATGTATACAAGAATGTACATAAAATACGTACGTACGTACATATGTGTTTCCTATTTTAAGGTAATAGAAAAACTATTGAATAAAAGTCCCGCAAAACGTTAGGTTGGCAAAACAAAAATTTCATTTCAATTTGATTTTCTTTTACTCTCTCGCCAACACATGTCAATGTGTATCGTGGGAGAGATAGAAACTTTAACGGCATTCGTCTCTTGTCGACATAATAGAAATCTTTTCAGGCGTAGTTGCGTTTATAAATTATGTGAAGATTTCATGCCTTTTCAATTTAATTTAACTAAAGGCTAAACTCAAATAAATATATGCCGTAACAAATCTCTGTTGGCATCGCGTAGCTCCTTTTTCAGCTGTTATTGTGGTAGTGTATCATTTACACTTAATTAAAAGCCAAAGTTTAGTAATAAAGTAAAAAAAAAAAGAAAAAAAAAAATTGAAAATAAAAATAAAATGCAAAGAAATACAATAAATAACAGAGAGACAGACAACAGACTACAACAAAACTAACTTAAGCAGACATTACATATGTCTGTCTGTCTGAATGCTTGCGTAAATCTATATATCTATGTACACATAAACATACACTTACTCAACCAAGCAGACATATGTTTATGCGGTGGGTGTTAACCTACAAATATCAAAATGTAAAACTAAATAGAAAATGAAGAATTTGAGTGATAGAAAAAAGGAAAGCAAGCAAGAAAAAGATCGAGTAAAGAAAAAATGCGAATAAAAAGAATTTGTTACAAATTGAATTGTAGACAAGTCAACGTTAATGATACACTAAAGTAATGTTCAGTCTTGGGGAGTCCTTGGGTGGCGTGTACTCTATCTTTTTCTATCTATCTGCGGCAATAACGGTGTAAGGGGACGGTGTAACACAAACCGCCAAACTCTGTAATAAAAGCCGTCAAACTCAAATAGACGATAACGAAGCTAACAAGAGAACATACAGCTGCTGTTAGGATAGAGCTGGCATGCTGTTATGGGAGCATGGCGGCGACGGCGGCGGGGCGGGGGGCCCAAAAGGAAAGAAAGAAAGTATCATATTACATGGCTTTCAACATCCACCCCAAAGCAGACAAATGCTTACATACATATCATTTACACATATATCTGCAATTGTAACACATTTTCTCGCCTTTAGTTTTTTTTTTTTTTTTTTCAAGAAAAATTTGCGATTTTTTCTGCCTTTTTTTTTTAAGTAATTTCTTCGTCTTCCGTTTTTTTTCTTTTCTTTTATTTTTTTGGTAAATGAATGGAAAACGAGTCTCCTATGAAAAGTTATAAATTGTGTAGAAAACAACTTGATTAAAAAGTTGTGATACTCTTATGTAATTTTGTGGGCTAGACTTGAAAAGCTCAAACACAAACATACAAACACTNAAAAAAAAAAAATGAAAAACAGTTAAAACAATGTTTGAAATAAATTAGATGATAAAACATAGAATTTTGGATTGTTCTCTACACGTCTTTGCAACTTTTATTAGAAAGAGAGAGAAAAAAGAACAAGAAAAAAAAAAAAAAGAAAAAACGAGAACAAAAAAGAGAAGGCAATTAAATGATATTTATGTTGGCAAGAAAACGAAACGATTTATTGGCAATATTTTTGCAAAACTAAAAGACCGAACAACAAGACAACAACAATAGGTTGATAAAATATGACTATTGAGAAATGGCGAATAGAAAAAGGAAAGGATGGAAAAAACAAGAAAAAGTAGAGTTTTTTTTTTCCCCCCCGATTCTCGATAGGTCAAAGTTTTTAATGGCTAAATGGATTAGAGAGAACGTTCCACCCGTAATATCTTGAAAATAGCTTTCAATTGAAGGATAAAGAAAACGACATTTATCGATATGCAAATATGTGCATTCTTCTATATATTAAGTAATCGGCATATATGATTCCATTAATATTGATAGTTTCATTCATTCATCGTCGTTACATTCGATGCAATCCATACCACATTCCCGGTAATGACTATCGTAATAGTAGTTATAAGAAGGCTCTACTTCGTCTAATTCATTCTCGATGCTAGAAATCGAAATAGCAAAAGCCGATCCATCATATGAGTATTCGCTTCCGAAGGTATTGCTGTCCACGTCTGAAGCATATCCTTCACTTTGCTCGTTGGAAGTTTGACTGGATAGAGATAATGAACTGAGAGAGCCTGCAGGAGCTTTCCTTTTCAACTACCGCATGTGGGGGGGAGGGGGAAAGAAAGAATAAAGAGATATATTATTGTCTTTTTCCTGCAGTTTTGATATACTCACCGTATATCGCCTGCCGTCGCGAGGCGTGCCACAGATGGGGCAACAATTACGTTCCTGAAACGATTTATGGCCGCTTAAGCATTGCTCACAAAATATATGACCGCAAAATAAAAACATCAGCGATTGTTTTTCATGCGAGCATATGACACATAATTCGTTTTTCTGAAAATCGGCCATTGAAAGTTTGTTAATTGTCTCCCTTTCTTTTTTTTTAACTCGATTTTCTTCTTGATCTCGGGGCAAAATTAAAATTCAATTGTTTATCCGTCGGTCTGTTTCTTATGCGCTCAATCAATCACAAGCGCACAAGCGAACTTATAACACAGAAAACGTTATCCAGATATAATTTCAATGATGAAAAATCCACTCGAAAAGAAAAACAAACTTTTAATTTGACATTTTTCTCGAATGCTATGTGAAAAAATTGATCTAAAAAAAAAAAAAAAAAAAAAAAANTGATAATTTTGTATTCGGGGCTCTTTTTAATTTTTCTTTATATTTTCCTTCTGCTGCTGGCCGGCATTTCTGTTTCATTGTTTCTCCTAAACAATGAGCAGCAGCATTGGTTTGTTTTTTTCTTTTTTTCCATTTCATTCTTCTTTTGGTCGTCTTATGGTTTATTTAAATGCAAGAGTAAATTATTTTTCTGTTGCCTACATTTAGAAACTTTTAAAATTCTCGTTTACTGATTACAAACAGGGCGCTGATGAGCTTAAATATCAACCGAAAGATTTTAAAGAGAAAAATTAAAAGAAAATGTCACTAATTTCCGACAAATAAAAATATTTTACTGATTAACTTAAGATCACTTACTTAAATAACCCCTTTAAAGCGTAGACAAAATTGATTTAATTGTCAGTGCGCGAGTAACCATCGTTTTCTAAGAAATATGCGCTTCAGCTAATACGTAATACATTGGCTGTCGTGAAGGAAACCCGATTTTCCGGAGTTCAGACTTTGAACAAAATCGATCAACATTCTTACGAAGACATGCATGTGTCTCAAAAAGGTCGCATGCTATCTGTTTTCGATTTCCTCCCGCCCCCTCCCGACACTCTCTATCCCCTCACTTAATATCATCGCACTGTGTCCACAAATATAGAGGACGGCTTTTGAACGGCTCCTGAAATATTTAAAAAAAGAAAAAATCCATTAAAAAATTATAGCGCGCCGTGGTGCAGCTTTGAGTGCCCTATAGGAAGGCAATTAAAAGAGTTATTCATATATAACGACTTTTCGAAATAAAGCATTATATGAGAAGTGATCGAAAAAGCGATGTGAACCGAATCATTTTCAATAGTGTTCTTCCTTGGGTCAAAAAATGTCAGTGCACCAAATTTGTTTCAAAAATTACGCCCTACCTACGGGTAGGTAGAACACAAGAAAACAAGCATGCGGATGATACTGGATTGATCGGTATAATAAAAGGTAGATGTTTGTCAAGCCCTTCTGGGTGTTGAATACATCCGCGCAAACTTAACATATCCTTGTACTACAAGTGGTTTGGGTTATAAAAAATGTAGAGATTGCCTCTGACCATCGAATAACTATAACAATCTGCATCGAGTCAAACAGGAATGACAAGACCTCAGCAGAAAGCGTATCAACCACTTCACCGATAACGCTGAACTAAATCAATTTTAAACGAGGCCAAGACTTTAATTTATTACATTCACTTTATAAAGATGATCTGACACCACTACACTACCAATTAAATCGGTCAAAATTGGTCTCTTCGATGAGCTCTTCTTCAGAAAGGCTGAAGAGAAAACGTAACTTAACTATTAGTTTATTGGAGAAATGGCATCACAAAGGCATCGAACAAATTTTGGAATTTACTAATATTTGATTATTTTTAACACTGACCGCGCCCCGTTGAGCTTTTAAGGATCATTTAAGCTTTGACCCCACATTTTTTATTATTTTTGATTATTGCAGTGCGAGGGTATATTAAGTTTGCGCATTACTCGGAAAGCCTTGAGATAGGCCCCCTTGTTATTCTGTTCAGAATCAGTTTATGAATGACTCAACGTTTGTCTGTCCGTCCAATTTTTTTGTGTTCCACCTATCGGTCGCAATTTTTGATATGTGACTTGATTTTGATGAAATTTGACAAAAGGTCGTTATATGAGTAAATGTATTAAGCGAAGCGGTGTAGGGTGTATCATGATATTTTTACTTGTCTTTTTCTTTTTACTTCGTTTTAAATCAGCAATTACTCGCAGGAGTAGCCAACTAGGTAAGAATCGCGACTCCCAAGTCCATGTTCGCGAGCTCTTATGCATTCCGTCCGTCACCGTACTAAACGAATAAGGGCATCCCCTGATTAAGCGGTCACATAATAATAAAAAAAAAAGACAACAATTAACACTAAAATAACACTGTGTATGTGTTCACCGTTGATGATTACGTCAAAATTAATTGTTTGCGTGTTTCTAACGAATTTTACCAGGATGGGCTTTACAGGCTCACATTCAGAAAAGAAGGAAGAATACAAATCGACCGAAAATTTGAGA
>KK503034.1:0-19145 GCA_000688735.1 Glossina austeni | reverse complement strand
AAAAAAAAAAAAAAAAACACACATACACACATACACACATGCACATACATACACACGATCCTTAACAAATAAAGTAATGCCACATTGATACAGATTCTATGCCACAACATAACATGCATTATATAGGCAACGCGCACACAACTGCATAGATATATATATAGATATATAGATATATATATATACATACATGTATATACACATGTATATATATATATAGATATATATGTATATTTTTCATGTGTGTGTGTGTGTGTGTGTGTGTGTGTGTCTACTGATAACAACAATTCACTCCTCCAACACTGTATGCAGCAACAAAAAAATGGCAAAGTGACAAAAATTTAATATGAATACAAACAACGAGAACAACAATAAAAACAGCAACAGCATCAGCAACAACTATACATAACGGCAGCAGGAATTTTATATGAAAATTTCAACTATTATCTGGTCGCTTCTCACGACAAAGTAAAGCTTACCAGGCTGTATACACGTTGCTACGTTGGTTGTTTGACTGGTTGGCTGGATAATAGGTAGTTGGATAGATAGATAGATAGATAGATAGGTAGGTAGGTAGGTAGGTAGGTAGGTAGGTAGCTAGCTAGCTAGCTAGGTAGATAGGTAGGTAGGTAAATAGGTAGATAGATGGGTAGGTAGATCGGTAGGTAGGTAGGTAGGTAGGTAGGTAGGTAGCTTTAGCTATTGAATTGATAAAATAATCACATGCTTATGCATGCATGTAGGTGGTGCACGATGGGAGTATATAACATAGCCTTGGTACTGTTTAAACAACATACATATTTATACGTTTATATGTATAAATGTTTTTGTAAGTGTGTGTACAACAAATTGGCATACTGCCAAAAAATTCTCGAAATAAACGCGAACAGTTTGCTATGAAAACAAAAGGAATGTAAAGCTATGCGCTATGGGAATAAAAACTTCAATAAAAGAGAGAGTTTCTGAGGTCAACCCAAACCGAAACCGAAATAACCTACAATCTTGGTCTAAAGAGAAAAATTAGAAAATTAGAAAATTAGAAAATAAATATAATTATAAATCATATAAAAAATAGAAATAAAAATATTTAAAAATAATTTTTTATAAATTAAAAATTTCATCTATTTCATCTAATTAATAATATTAATGCAATTTAAATGAATGCAATGCTTCTCTTAGCTATTACGTTACATACGCGCTATATTACACTACTAAGAGAATTGTTCGTTCGACATCTGACTTATGGGACGTTTTGAAAGAATTAGAATTCTCTCGTCTAGCATTAGTATGAATAATGCACTCAACGATCTAACGGACATTGAAACTTAGTTTGCTTTACACCATTCGCCCGCTATCCGTAAGTCGGTGGTTATAAAAAAAAAAAAAAAGTGAAAGAAAAACAGACTCAGGAAGTAAAACAGAAGAAAACGAAGAAAAAATTAAACGAAAAATTTACGACAGTTGTTACAAGCATAATAGTTGAGGTAGAGCATGATATAAATTTGTTTTTGTTACTTTACAGTAATACTCATATCTTCAATAGCAGCCAAGCAAGCAAGCAAGCAAGCAAGCATGCAACCAATCTACTTACCAAACATCAGTGCCAAAAATTCAACCAAATACACCCACTAACCCACACAAAAACATGACCAATATAAATACATATACACTAACATTTTTATATATATATATATATATATACCCTATATACACATATATATGCAGAGAGATGAAAAAGCCTTCCTTAAATGATGTTAAGGTCCATGCCACTATATACTTATAAATGACATCATACCCCCGATACACCTTGGGTAACACATGTGCATATATAAATTTGGTTAAGTAAATGCACAACTGATAAGCATTTTAAATGTGATGCATTAAGTGCCCTCGCATACAGGCACAATGTTCCGCTTTTTGTTTTCTCTTTCATTCTTACTCTTTCTTTGTATGTCTGATTCAAAACTCTGTCTGTTGTTGGCAGTTGACTAAATTCCTCTATATAAACCAACACATATGGGTAAAGTTGGTTGGTTGGTTCGTTTGTCTTTCCGTCCATGCTATTTAGCTTGGCTATGTGTCACTTTAAAAATCACACTCACACTCACACTCACTCTCTCTTTCTTTCTCTTTCTCTTCCTATTACTCTCTACCGCCTTAGCTTTTTTTCTCTCTATTATTTCTGTTTTTCCAGTTGTCAGTTTAAGTGTAAGGATAAAAATTAATTAAGCAGGTGAAAAGTACATAATGTGTCGGAACATTATGTAAAACAAACTTTGCGGTAACTCGGAGTGTGTGCATTCATTATCTTTCCCTCTATCATCAACACACACAGCGATTTACCTCTACTATCCCTACCCCTCCCTATACAGAGACAATTTAGAAAAGTTTATAAATTAGCTGAATTATGAATTGTTGGAAATCAAAAGAGAGCACTTTGTATAACAAACTGAATTAAAGTTTGACTATTATGAACAATATTTGACAAACGAAGCTAAGTTCTGCTAGTAAAGTTGCTAAACACGACAAACGAAAAAGTTGCTCAGTTTTCATATATTTGTTGCCAAGTTACTAGAAGCGACCGGTGAACGCGCATTCAATTCATTCAAAACGTTTTCAAACGCCTGCGAAACTCTTATAGAAATGAAAATCTTAAAGCAGAAGGTAATAAATAAACAAAATAAACAGATTACTATCTTTAAACGAAGCAAAACAATCTAAAATTTATATAAAGATGGGCGATGTGCACACATTATGAGCTGCTGTCCTTAGTAAAATAATGCGGATTTCTTCCCAGGTCCTTTACATCGTTCCCCGTACAAACAGCCACAGGCTGTATTATAAAATTTCACATTTATACCCATGACCGGAGGGTGCTAGGTTCTATGGATGTGCTCAAAAAAAAAAAAAGAAGGAAGCTTTTGAGTCCCCATTAAGTACCTATATGTGAAGTATGTCTTGGTGAATCGAATCAAACCCGTCCATCGGTGTAATATCTGCGGTAAATAATCTTCTGATCTCAAAAATTCACTTGTCGATTACAGGTGTGCCCCTCTCTCTCTAAGTCTCTCTCTCCCTCTCTCTAAGTCTCTATGGACTTGTGTGGTAAGCGTTCTCTTTGTCGCAAAAGTTAAAATATTGACCTAAAAATTTGAAAGTTATTGCAAGCAAGTTGGCTAGAATGCGGCCTAAGAACCCTTTCAGCGAAAAAATCGGCTTTTCCTCGGTATTTGTAATCTATAACAGATACAACGATAAAAATTTGAAACTTGGAGAGAAATGGAAAAAGTCGGTGATGCGTACTACACAACATTATAAAATATTAAAATGAAGTCCTTTTGTTAAAATGTCCGCAGCAGGATCCTATAAACTTTATATATTTTTTTGAGTCGCATCGAAATTGAATCCATCTAGCTGTGTCTGTCCTTCTGCCTATTAATGTCTGTAAATTTGTGCGATAAACGTTCTCCTGATAGCAAAAGTTAAAAAATCGACTTGAAATTTGGCATGAAATTTAATCTGCGGTCTAATCTGCAAGCAAATTAGGATTGAAAAGTACAAGTACGAGGTGAGAAAACCAAAACCAAAAGAAAACTGCATTTTTTGCCCATTACTCATATCCTAATTTAGATCACGTTTGTTCTATGGGTGATTCTTCAATACAAGATAAAGCAAAAAAAATTTAATTTTTTTTTTTCGTTTAATAAAAAGGTGTTGGGTATGAAAGGTTCAGTCACAGCCGAATATAATTTTTTTATTTTTTTATATTACATTGCACGCTGTTTCCACAATTCAAAGAAATCAATGAAGACGCCCATTGTTCAGTTTTCGACTAAAAGTTCTTTGCGAAGCAGTATAAAGAAAGAGATCAAAATAATAAATCGAGATGGTTGTAAATACTTGAAGACGTTGTCTTATGGGAATTGCGGTAGAGCAGAGAAAAAGGCACTCTTGTCATTGCACAATCCATACGCACACTGATGCTTAAAATTTCTGTCATAATTTAGTCTTCGCCTCTCGCAAATATTCAAGTGAAGCTGTAATTGGGGCTTTTTTTTTTTATTAAAAACCGTTTCGCTTTACAAAGCTCTCTTCTTTCTAGGGGTATTTAATGCTTTAAATCCTTTGCACAAGTGCTGGTCAGATCGCAAAAATAACAGGTTCGATAAGCTCGGTTTTTTATGAACATTTTCATAGCTGTAACAGTTTTCCTGTATTCACAGCACTTGTCTCACTTTGTTTGCCTTGCTTGGGAATCGTACGAAGTCCTTTTGCGCAAAATGATTAATCAGTCATCTATAAGCACGATTTCCAAGGGGTCGTAAAATTGACTTGACCGTAATCGAAAGATTTTCAAAAATTTGTTGAAATACTTGCAGTTCCATGACTGAACGATCACTAATATATAGGGACAAGTGATGTCACAACATAAGAGAAACCTTTATAATGAGAAAAAGTTCATTGGAAAATACTAATGAAAAGCAGTTGATTTTTATTTTCTTTTGAATTGCATTCGTTTTTGCCGCCTGTCGTCAGTCAGTTCTGAATTTAATAGGAAAAGAAGGCGGTTAGTTTGCCCTTTGCAAAGCTTGAAAAAGTGATGCAGCATATAGCGACATGTCGTACTTCATGATGACATACACCCAATTCTCTTTTTACACGATTCATTTTACACGAATTTGATTTAACACGAGTTCAAAAGAAAAAAAAATCCTTTTTTTATACGAATTATTTTGTTTTAACACGATTTTTAATATTTTTTAACTTCTTTTCTATTTATGAATTTCAGATAAAATTCCCTTTTTTTCCAAACTAGAAGTTATTTTTTATAAAATATTTAATGAATTAAAATGTGTAAGCACGAAGTAAATTAAGTGAACTCTAACAAGAACTTTTTAATATTGTTTACACCTAATTCTCTTTTTACACGAATTTTTTTACACGTATCTTTTGGGAACGTATCGATCGTGTAAAAAGAGAATTAGATGTACATAGGTATTATAGGCATAACTTATCAAAGACTTAAATTCCTATATATATCGTATATCCAATTGGAATTATAGATATTGCTAGATTCGTCAATGCACACATACACACAAAATGGTTAGGATTAATAGTGCAGACAGCGAGTGAGTCAAAGCGAGGAAAATTGTTTGAATTGCGTTGAAGCGTTCAGTTTCTCAAGGAGTTGGCCACAAACAGTTACCCCAAGAGGTGCTCAGTTTCGGCATTTATCTTCTTCTTCTTGATATTCATGGGCGCTGCAAAGGAAGAATGCCAGAATGCAATCAGAATACTCTTAATATGAAATTGATTAAACTGACAATTTTTGTTACTGTACGTACGAATGGAATGGAAATTGAACTCAGTGCACATGTCTCTGCCAATATACATGATTTAGAACAAGCATATGGACTATGTAGCACAAAAATAACTATTAAAATCAAATTTTCTATAAATCTCATAACATGATTTTTTTATTTAGTTACCAGAGTATTTTTCCTCTATATAACTAAGGCAGCAGAAGCAATATGGGGGGGGGAGGAAAAAAAAGAGAAAAAATGCAATAAAGGACTTTTTAAATGAAATGTGACAGAAAAAGTGCTAAAAGGCTAACAATTTGTTGGTTCATACGAAATCAAACAAAAAATAAAAAAGACAGAGAGAAATGACTGCGTTTATATTTTCATTTAATTGTTTCCAAACGGAACGAGGATGAGGTCGGGAGTGACGGGATTGAAAACATTTCATTCACATATAGAGCGTAGGAGACATAGAGAAAGCAGAAAAATCAACTTTCAACTCTTACAACACGGAAATGCAAAAAACTGTATTTGAAAAAATGCTGCAGCATTAACAACAACGGAACGTTTGGAGGCTAACGACAACGGAAGTTAAGTTGCCAGCATAACGGATATATATGTAGCGTCTTTTTTGCATTCCTTTTTTTTTGTTTTTTTTTTTTTTTTTGCTCTCACATAACTTACACACAGGAGGGACCTGGGGGAGGGAGGAAATATAGAAAGTAAAGGGAAAAGATAGGAAAACATATAAATGTGAAGCGAAAAAAAAAAAAAAAAGAAATGGTCTTTGGCTTTAGTTCTTAACTAAATCACAAAACATTTTAATGTTTAATTTGTTTATGTTACTGCTGTTGTTGTTGTTATTGTTGTTATTGTTGTTATTGTTATTGTTGTTGCTGTTGCAATATTACAATCTTCTAAGCTAAATGATGAAAGTTATGTTTTGTGGCAGTCATCACTTTTCCTTCTCTCGCTCCCACTCGTTCGTTCCTTTTCTGTTTTAGCTTAACATTTTCAATTCATTAACTTTTGATTTACTGAACGACTACTTTCTTTCGAGTTTATCTTCCTTCATTTGTTTGCAAGTGCATGCGTGAATGTGTGTGTGCACTTGTTAGTGTGCATATAATGTCAAATTGCTTTAACCTATTTCGTACACTCTACACATAAATATATTTTACGCTAAATGACTGCATTTAACCTTACGACACACCTTAGAACGTGTCCTTTACTAAAACTTCACTGCTCTCCTCTGCACTTCTTTTGCTGCCATATGCAATGTGCATGCACTCTGCCCAAGTTAAAGGCATATTTTCTCATCATCTATGTTAGTCGAGTACTTGTGTGTGTGTGTGTGTGTGTGTGTGTGTGTGTTTGTGCGTTGGCTTCTCCATATTTTTTTTTTTTAATTTCTTCTCCTTTTTTTTTTGCAATATTTGTGTACGTGTGTAAGTTGGTTGCCAACGCTTTTATCGAGCACGTATGCATGTGTATGTGAGTGTTTGTTGTAAATGAAAAATGTTGTGGCAAATGTTCGAGAGTGCATTTACTGTAAGCATAAAATCACTGACATCATTTTAATCCATTCATTTAGTTTAACTCACACTGTTAAAGACAAAGCCGTAGAAGATGGAAAATAAGAAGCAGAACAACGACAAACAAAAAAAGATTTATGGTAAAAGTTTGTTGGTTTATTCAAGACTTTGTTTGTCCGTCTATTTGTCTGTCCTCTCTCTCTCTCTCTCTCTCTCTCTCTCTCTCTCTTTCTAGATAAATTAATATAATTTTTTGTTAAAGTTTATGGAGAGGAAAAATAAATTTTGAACACGCGCTTACGCCAGATTAGTGAACGTTTTTTTCAACAATTTAGATAAAANGGCTGGCTGGATGGCTGGATGGCTGGATGGCTGCTTGGCTGGCTAACAGTATGCCTGGCTTGGCTGAAATTTCTAACTGTTTGCGGGCAGTGTGCAGCATACAGTTTTATCATTAAATTTAATGCATATTATATTGGCTAATGATGTTTACAGTGGGGATTAGAGGACACATTAAACTTGTGTACTTTTACAATACCGCACAGTATTACCACCTGCTGCTGCGATGCTGATGCTGAGGCAACTGTGGTCTATGTGCTCCTGACTGTCTATTCAATGTATATAATTATTTATACGTGCACATGCATGTATGAGGACAACTGCCAGCATTTCTGTACGTACATCCAGATAGATTTGTGACAATTTTCTTTTTCTTTGCCTAGATTAAATAAGACAATTTAGTCTGCGATCAGCAGCAAAAAATTTATGCAGACATATATGTGTGCAGCTGTTTGTGCGTACATAAGTGCATCTGTAGATGGTAGATAGTAGATGGTTGCATATTATTGTACATTCCATTGTGTTATTTATTTATTTTTTGTTTTTATCAAACCTTATATATATATATAGGGAAAGTTATGCTTATGCGTATTTACTGTTTGCTCTCCGTTTCCTAATCGCATTTCCGGCTTTAATAACTATTCGGTTAAGAGAATTTTCCATTTGATTTGCAGGTATTGGATGCTTAATCAGCTTTGGCAAATGAATTCCATATGCTTTCAAAATGGCTATGAAAACATAGCAAAGAGAGAGAATGAAAGGGGAAGAAGAAGAGGAAGAGGAAAAGACAGAGAGAGGGAACATTAAATGGATAAAGGGATGTGGCAAGATTGCACTGTAAGGTTTACAGGGATACATTTAATAAAAAAGGCGGATTTAAAAACATTGCACTTTTGTAAGTTTTGCTTCATCGTTCAAACAATTGTGAACTACTGGAGTTATCGCATGGAGTTGATATGACAATATGCATTCATCTATATTGACTGCAAGTCCGCCGCTAAGATATTGAAATAGGGAATTAAAACCTGAAAATGCTAATTGAAAATATTAGCTTAAAATGTGAAACACAAATATTTAACGATTCGCTTAAGTCGCTTAAATGCCCCATCGCTTGACATGTTTCCAATGAACAAGAAAATTTTACCATCCTTAGCCGATTAGATTCTTGCAATAGCCTGAGAACGATGGAATTGTTACTTGCTTGACGAAAATGAGGAGAGTAATCACTTGGCTGACGATTAGCTTTCGTTTTCGCTTTCGTGTGCAGCCATGAAAACGAAAAAGAAAATTAAATTTTCCATAGGTAATTACCCCGTGCAATTGTCCATCAGTAAACACAATATCATGGAGCAAGACCGACCATTCAATGCCGCACATAACTTTTCTTAACGCCGTGCTCAAGAATTATATCTCATTACTACGTCAATGCTTGCTTTTCGTGGATACCCTTTTAAGGTTAATATCGTTCAAATTTAGTAAAGTTATCAAAAACATATCACTCTTCACTTATTTTTGTCATAAAAGGCCCAAAATCGATCTTTATTCAAAAGACTCTTATTTGGAAAGGGCCCTACAGACGGACCTAATTGTCGACCAATTTCCTGCATAAAAGTCTAGGAATTTATCTTTCTTGTCATTTGTCTTCTTCAGAACAGTTATATGGGACAAGTTCCAGAAATTGGTCTTTCCTTATTCCTTATTCAAAAGACTCTTATTTGGAAAGGGCCCTACAAACGGACCTAATTGTCGACCAATTTGCTGCATAAAAGTCTAGGAATTCATCTTTCTTGTCATATATCTTCTTGAGAACATTTATATGGGATGACTATCAAAAAATGGTCACTCCTTGTTTCTTATTCAAAAGACTCTTATTTGGAAAGGGCCCTACAAACGGCTCTAATTGTCGACCAATTTGCTCCATAAAAGTCTAAGAATTCATCTTTCTTGTCATTTATCTTCTTCAGAACAATTATATGGGACGACTACCAGAAAATGTTCAAACTCTATCCAAGTTTTCCATATTCATTTTCTATGCAAAAATATTATTTTCTGTATCTGCGATGTCGGTTCATGTTATATCGCATTCAATCTAAAGGTTTGAATTTTTCTCAGATAAAGACAAAATACGATATACTGGCGTCTTTTGACCTAATCCAAAAATAGATAAGGCCGGACCATTTTTATCACCCTAGTCCTCATTCCCTACGTGCCATCCAACCTATAGTGAAAATTGTTCTACGAAAAAAATTTGTTTTTCTCAGGATTTTTCCGCAAAAAATCTGTGGAGAAGAGCATCGCGGTGTACTAAATAAATATAGAAAATGTTTTAGGGATAATGCTATTCTTTTAATATCTTCTTCATATGGCAGCAAGTTGTAATTTTTAGTGGAAATTGGCTCAGAATAGCACGATTTAACATATGAACTAAGCTCGGCTTAAATATTTCTGTTAATTTTTCGGACCGTTTCCCATGTAATTGCAAAAAAGTCTAATTTTCGTCCTTTTTTTGGAGAAAATATTGAGTTGCTCGGAAAGTAATTTCGTTTTCTTTTTTTGTTTTTTGTCAAAATATAGAACTTGCTTGTAGGGTATAAATGCTTTATGCTTAATGCGAATAAACGAATTTGATGAATTTAATCTCTCAGCGATGTCATGAGTTCGCGGCTTTGCATCAATTAATGCCTTGCTTGTGTCTGCCAGAAAGTGGTGCATCTTCAAAGTGAAAATTGCTAGATCGAAATTTTGTAAACCAGTTTTGCCGGTGGGGTTCTCTCAATACTTCTTCTCCTTACACATCGGTTAAGTTTTTTCTTACTTGAGCAACATTTTTACCTTTTCGATAGTAAAAAAACTAAAATAGGCCAGAAATGCTGCTTTTCACTTTCCATATTTGCAAGAGCACCAACCAAAAGCCATTGCGAACATTTTGACAAGCAAGTCTTGCTATATCAACCGTGAAAATATATATAATATGATTATGCGGCTTAACTGTGTTGTTGGCTGTGAGAAAAGAAAATGAAGTCTTCTGTTGGGAAAAAAGAAAATTACTTTCCTAACAATCCTGAAGAACAACGGGTAACAATCAATTTCAACTTTGCCAAATTTTTCACGTTAGCAGTTGGCTCTCTTTAAAGGAAGCCCTCTATAGGAAAGTAAAATATATTTTTTTAGTAATTTACGACGATATAGCCAACGAAGTGTTTTAGGATATTGATAAGAGGCTCCCTTGTCGAATGTATCTCGCTATACCTTATACCACTTGTGGTGGAAAGGTTTATTAAGTTCGTTCGAAGGGCTTGAGATAGACTCACCTTTNAAAAAAAAAAAAAAGAAAGAAAAAAAACATTGCTATGCTATAAACTTAATCTAAGCAGTTTATGTGTCGGTTTCCAGTGGGAAAGGTTCGAAGGCCATAATATCAATCTTTCCATCTTCTTCTTATGGTCAAACGTGAAACGTAAAACTTCTGAGCTGCAGATTAACTATGATCACGTTAAGTAGCTTTATGTTTTCGAAAGTTGTTTTGTATAAACTTTTCTACTGAAAGGTGCAATCAGTAAGAAGATTAAGTCTTTATACTTTTTGCAAAGTAATTGAAACAAATGAGTCAAGAAAATAATTCTTTGCTATGGAGGGAAATATTTTTTTGTCAAAAATACTTTTAAGAGCCGTCTAAACCTATCATAGCTCACTAAGGCCATTTTTGCACACAATTTGCTTAAAAAGAGCGCATGCAGGGACCAACATGCAGGAAGCAACATTTAATTAGAGCTTTGTTGATTTACACTTGCATTGACTTGCCGTGTCATCAACATGCTCCCATCTATCGTCAAGACCACAGTAGCGATAATTTTTCTGAATGCTAGGACAACATTCGAAAGATGAATAAGCAAACACGTGGATTGTCTGAAACAGTCGCCGAATGAAACATGGACGTAGTGGGCCTTTTGCCTACGAAACTTGAAGAATATGATCGTGCGTTAAACGGTAAGTATTCGGCAAAGATTATTGTGACTTGATATGGAAAGTGGAATAAAAGTGAGTTTCCGGCTATCAGCAAATGTTTGTTCCTACAAGGCAATGCACACCCACAAGTATACACAAGTTAAAAACGAGTTGAAAGCTGTCTGCGAGGATGAACGCAAGGCCCAATAACGGTAATCACTTGAAAAAAACATCGCTCACGTTTTCCAAATGCTGCTGGTCGACCACCAAAGCACGGTTGGACAGACAGCAGAGTCTATGAATCTGTTTAAAGAAAATGTTTGTCGCATGTTGCACCAATACATAATCACGAAAAACCTGACCGTACTTTAGGTATGGCATTAGCTCACCGAATCGCTGGTTATAATAACGAATTCGCACAAAACAAACTTCCATTTGCTGCCACATCCACAATATTCTTCAAATTTATTCTCAACGATTACGTTTTACAGGCCGATCTCAAAACTAAGTTCCAGCAATCAAAATTTGATTGAAGTAATGACATCAAAGGTACCGCAGAACTTGTTTCTTACTTACGTCGGAAACTTTTCAGATAACCCATACGTCACAATACAGAAACCGATATCTCAAACGTAGACCTCAGTAAATATGACGCAAGTGTGATTTTGTAGTCCTAGAAAATATCCTTTTGGTCTAAACAAATGGCAACAATGATAACAATAATAGTTTGGAGAGTAGTAACGCCTGCCAAACAATGAAAAATCAGTCGAATTAAATCCCTGTTAAGTGGCCACTTGTGGTATTTATTAAATATATGCGGATGTGTGCAGCACCTAGAAGGTCTTGAGATAGACCCACCTTTCACATTCAGAACCATTTTGTGAATCGGGTAAAGCTTGCCTATCCGTCTATCCATCCGTTCGTTTTTCTTATTTTTTATGTTCAATCTGTAGGCCCCAAATTTTCGACATATATTGATAAAATTGGCCATACCGCCTTGTTCGAGCCCAAGGACGAATGCTAATAAAAATGGTTCAAATGGGATCGATTTTATTTTGAAGATTCGTTATATGTATAACTGTAAAGTGGTGTAGATTATTTAATGGTGGGCCGTTACCCCTCTATAGTGTGCTTATTTGTTTAATAATCACAGCCGCACGCATTAGGCGACGGCTATTGCGGCTAAATAATTGATCTCCAGAGAGCAAAGATAATGTAATTGAGAGGTCCAAGTTAAGTCGTGACATCAAGAAACCAACTGTCAAAGTGCTAAAAAAAAAACTATTAACCAGAAATTTCTCTCATTTTTTCTTATAGGACTGACTATATAGAATATTCTTTGCAAAAATTTACAGTTCAAGGCCTACGGAATTCCGTTGATTCAAGAGCAGATTGCGCTTTATGGCAGCTTGAACGAAGAAATAATTTTCTCCGATGAGGACTAGTTTTGGTTGAAAGACTAATAATTAAAAAAAAAAATTAAAAAAAGAACGCCGTGTACTCTTCCTAAAATACCTCCAGATCGACAAAAATTCACAGTTTTATTGAGTTTATGATGCCGTTTATGATCCGGAGGGAAAATTTTTCGAAGCGAAAATTTGAGTTATGTTTTCATCAGAGAAGAACGAACGCTACAGAGACACATGGTTACTGATTTTTTTCTACAATAACAAGACTTTGATTTGGATGCAATATGCTTTCAAGAAAATGTCGCCACATGTCGTGTGACATCCTGTCGGGACAGGATCTCCTGACAGGATCAGTTTATTGAGAAAAAAGCTCGCCGATCCTGTATTCTGAAAAAAATGCCAAAGCAGGGCTGATTAACGAAATCGAACGACGTAAGCGCTCAGTGGATATTTTTCTACGGGGACATGCCAAGCATTAGTTGACTCAAACCAAACCGCAGACATTAAATTGCTGTAAAATCGCAATAATTGATATCCTTGTAAAAGTTGGTTCATGTTGATTCAATTCTTAGTCTGCGTATTGTCTTTGGACATAAGCTCTCTTTCAATTTACACATTGAAGCTTTGGTGAATAAGGCCGGATTAGTACGATCAATACTGGAATATGCGTTGGATGTATGGTCACCTTCTTATCTTACAATTCTATTGAAATTTTGCAAAAGCGTTTTCTACTGTTTGTGATCAGAGATTTAATCTGCGATCCACATATCCCTTGGCCACCATATGAGAATCTGTTACTATTTATGTCTTTGCCGGCTTCTCGAGAAACTTACACTAATCCTATGCATTGCCTTCACGGTAAAGTTGATAGATGGTATCATTGACTTGCCTTTTTTATTAAATGAGATTAACTTTTGTGATCCTATCCATCCGACAAAGAAGTTTCTTTTTAGAAAACTTAACCAATGCACGTTCAACTATCAACTTTTTAACCCATTTAGGGTCCTCTAGTGAAATGTAAATGAGATTTATAACCTGATCTTCCTATCAGACCCTGTTGGTTACATTAAAACTGCTTTACTTAAGATTCGTGTTGCAAGCTGTTTACAAGCTACCGTTCAGTGTATGTCCAAGTGTAAAGAAATGGATGTCAACATACGTCATATCTGTCACGTGGGCATGAATATACCCACAGATACTGTTCAAGAAAGCTCCAAACTTTTTCGCCTACGTATTGCATTGACTAGGAACAGGTGTTTAGTAATTTTGAAAGCTTACTTAACTGCACTACAGAGAACTCAATTCTGGAATAATTTTGGGAGAAATATCTACCGCGTAATCGTTGTGTAAATATTCACTGAAAAAAGGACTCAGTAAAATATGTATCGCAAGTGTTGGGTAATCCGTTTATGTCTAAAACGGTAAACCACCATTTGAAAATTTGTGAAGGACTATAGCTTGCGATGTAGTAAAATAAATCGGTTTAGATGAAATATGTATGTAAGCAATTATTGTAATTACGTTAAATAATTGAGAAGCTGATTATTTAACTAAAATGTTAAACCAAAGTTTATAATTAAAAGGGTTATCAAACAACTTCACAGACAATAGAAAATGCAAGAGATTTAAAATTTGAATTTTCTTCATCAACCTAAATATTATCTTCAGAATAAAGAAGATCGTAAGGGTTTTGTATTTTTTTGTTGTTTTTTTTTTTTTTTGTTTTTCTCTATAAACAACAGTAAAGAACTAAACAAAACTGATTAAAATAAATACAAACAAAATTAGTTCAAAAGGACAACAGAGCAATAGACAGAAACAGATGCAGATACGAATGCATGCTCGTACACAAACACATTTCAATATATAAATAAATGGAAAGGACCAACTTTAAGTGAAGGTAAAACTTTATAATTTCCTCAAAACTTAGACAAAGGGAGAGCATGCAGCATAAAATGTAATAACAAAGCAGGCAGGCTTCTAAATACAGATCTACAGATGCTAAGGTAAATATATTCCCTTTTTTTTTAAATGTATGTGTATATATAGCATTGGAATGTATCGGTTCTGGCGATTTTTTAATAGAATGAATGTTTAGCGTTCAATAAAAAAAAAAATAAAAAATGACAAAGCAATTTATTTAGAGTAGCACCCATCGGTAGCGGTCACTCTGCTCATCCTTTATGTAGAATACCAAATACCTGCGAAAAGAGCAACTGATCTCCCGAGGTGATATATGAAAGGACTGGTTTTTCTTTTCTTCTGTGCAATGTCTTACGAATGAAAGCCATGCTTGAACGGGCCATAAGTTATTGATTGATACCACCATTACTTAAAAGGAATACTGTCTGCTAACTACTGCAAGGAATGTTATACTCTTTAGTTGAGTGCTGCTGACTTTCCTTCAGTGAGTTTTTTCATATGGGATGGAGCGTGATCATGCCACGCCTTGTGGTTTATTGAGCACATTTTGTAGTTCAGTTACTCAATTTCTGTTGCGGGAAGTGTTTTTCTTAGTGATTATTTCTTTTAATGAGATCATGATGAACTAATAATATCCAGGTCCCAGGACCCTCTCAGATAAGATCACCGTTAATGTTCCGATGCTAAGAGCTCAGTGAGACTGCATCTTAATCGTTTGTGTTTTGCACATCGCAACGCATCTTTTGTTCATCATCCATCCATCACGATTCGTCAAGCATGCTGTCATGCTTTCCCCAAACGTCGTTCGACACTGGACTCTATTCAAAACCTCAGAACACTTCAGTAGGACACTTTGCAGTGTTATGCAAAGCTCAAGTTCGGTAAACCACGGTACTACTTGCACACTTTTTGGGAATATAACGTTACTTTAATCTGACTGAACTCTCAAAAAATTTCAAACTCTAGAAATACTTTAACGTGGGTTGGGAATCCGGTCCGGTCCCTTAAAAACTTGTATTTCATATTTTTACTTTCGCAGGGCAAATGTTCTTTATTTTTCTGGGAATACTTACGTCAAGCATAAATAATATTCAAACCCCTGAACACACACACGATTCTCCTACACTCGCAGAATTAGGGCCTTCTGTTTTCTTAGCCTTAGTCTTCATTGCCATTTCGAAATAAAAAGTGATGGAATTAAGGACTTGACTTTTTTTAAATTTTCAAATCAATTTCCTAATGATTTTCCTGATTCCAAGTGAAACACTGTTCGATAATTGTTAGCTGAATTTTCATTGTTAAGGTGAGTCAAAGCAATACAAATGTTTTGGCTTTGATAGCTTTGTGTCTTCATTTTTGAAATATGAAGAAAGTCAAAGAGGCCGGTTAATGAAGAGAGCGATGGGCGATATGTTCAGGATTTGACGTTATTTGTGAGAGCCTTACTTTTCTCAAATGGCCACGCCTTATTAAATTGCGATGGTCTAACCTTTATGTTAAGATAAAGACAAGGAGAGTAGATCTCATACGAAGTTACGAAGCAATCGATTTCAACTGAGATCTTAAAATCGGGAAGCAACGGAAAGGAAAACGAGACAGTTTCAGCCTGAAAGAGTTTGTGAAATAATTTGTTGAAGTTGAAGTTGTTGTCATTTGCGTTTTGTGTTTTTTTCTTTTTCAAAGAAAGTTTGCCCGAGATAGTCGAACATCCACATCGACATGTCGGTCAGAAAGTAGAAGAAGACAATTAAATAAATATTTAACTTGATAGGAAAGAGAAAATACTTAAGGAAAGCAAGTTTTCGCTATAGAGCTAAGACGAGACTTGTGAGAAAGTGAGAAGCAAGTGTAAGGTCTGGAAGGATGAGGCCAAGTTAGTAGTTTTACGACCATCACATATTATGACAGTAGCCGGATTTTCTACAAACAAGGAAGAAGAGGCCACGCTATGGAGAATGTCCCTGAGATTAAGAAATCCACAGCGTGAAATTTCACTACCAAGCACATCCCAGCGCATCCCACATTGTTGAACTCAAAAATATTGGCAAAGGGATTATAAAATTAATAAAAATCATTTCTTTTGGGGGCGGGGTGTGCTAAAATTTCAAACCAGGTCAATACGACTTTGATTGAATTCCTATTGCAAAGTGAATCTATCAAAGTGACTTAAATAAGGTGCGCTTCACTTTCACATTAACATTAAATTCTTTTTATCTTTTTCTTCTTTCTACTGTTTTTTTGTTGACAATTAAAAGCCTTTTAATTTAGTCAATATGTGAGAAGGCATTTATGTGGAATTGAAAATTTTCATTCGAACCAAGTTGAAAGAAAAATGCAAGGTTACGTACGTGTGTGTGCTGAGTGCATGTGTATAAAATTCCTTAGTCTACTCCCTGAGATATATTTGTCATTCACGCAGCCGGGCTTAATGCATACAAGTTAAGACAGAGAACACAGGTACACGTCCTCGTTCGTGTTTTATTTCGTTTTTTTTTTTTTCAATTTACCTACAAATCAAACTTTACCAAAGTGGTGAACCAGCAGCATTCTTAGATTAAATGTAAAGACATGCGCCCACTTACTTACACGCAAACACAAAGAACAAGAGATAGAGAGAAAAGGCCCAAAGAATCAACATCAGCATGGAAAGTATCTACACTTTTACCATTTCGCAAATATAAACACAACGTGCTATTGTTAAACTATATCGTATCGTATCTCCATGCGGTTGTATATGTTTGTTGTCCTTTCAAGTTAGCTACAGCTCTCGCCTGGCAGCAGGCTGGCAGCAGGCTGGCAAACTACACGATGACGGTTGTAAAGGGCGCGGGGGGAGGGGGTGCGGGGGATGTTAACTGTTTGGCTAACAGACAAATTATAGAGAGTGCATTATGTACACACATACAACTTGGCTTGGCTGCCTAAGTTTGCAGGCTGGCTGGCTGGCTGGATGGCTGGATGGCTGGATGGCTGCTTGGCTGGCTAACAGTATGCCTGGCTTGGCTGAAATTTCTAACTGTTTGCGGGCAGTGTGCAGCATACAGTTTTATCATTAAATTTAATGCATATTATATTGGCTAATGATGTTTACAGTGGGGATTAGAGGACACATTAAACTTGTGTACTTTTACAATACCGCACAGTATTACCACCTGCTGCTGCGATGCTGATGCTGAGGCAACTGTGGTCTATGTGCTCCTGACTGTCTATTCAATGTATATAATTATTTATACGTGCACATGCATGTATGAGGACAACTGCCAGCATTTCTGTACGTACATCCAGATAGATTTGTGACAATTTTCTTTTTCTTTGCCTAGATTAAATAAGACAATTTAGTCTGCGATCAGCAGCAAAAAATTTATGCAGACATATATGTGTGCAGCTGTTTGTGCGTACATAAGTGCATCTGTAGATGGTAGATAGTAGATGGTTGCATATTATTGTACATTCCATTGTGTTATTTATTTATTTTTTGTTTTTATCAAACCTTATATATATATATAGGGAAAGTTATGCTTATGCGTATTTACTGTTTGCTCTCCGTTTCCTAATCGCATTTCCGGCTTTAATAACTATTCGGTTAAGAGAATTTTCCATTTGATTTGCAGGTATTGGATGCTTAATCAGCTTTGGCAAATGAATTCCATATGCTTTCAAAATGGCTATGAAAACATAGCAAAGAGAGAGAATGAAAGGGGAAGAAGAAGAGGAAGAGGAAAAGACAGAGAGAGGGAACATTAAATGGATAAAGGGATGTGGCAAGATTGCACTGTAAGGTTTACAGGGATACATTTAATAAAAAAGGCGGATTTAAAAACATTGCACTTTTGTAAGTTTTGCTTCATCGTTCAAACAATTGTGAACTACTGGAGTTATCGCATGGAGTTGATATGACAATATGCATTCATCTATATTGACTGCAAGTCCGCCGCTAAGATATTGAAATAGGGAATTAAAACCTGAAAATGCTAATTGAAAATATTAGCTTAAAATGTGAAACACAAATATTTAACGATTCGCTTAAGTCGCTTAAATGCCCCATCGCTTGACATGTTTCCAATGAACAAGAAAATTTTACCATCCTTAGCCGATTAGATTCTTGCAATAGCCTGAGAACGATGGAATTGTTACTTGCTTGACGAAAATGAGGAGAGTAATCACTTGGCTGACGATTAGCTTTCGTTTTCGCTTTCGTGTGCAGCCATGAAAACGAAAAAGAAAATTAAATTTTCCATAGGTAATTACCCCGTGCAATTGTCCATCAGTAAACACAATATCATGGAGCAAGACCGACCATTCAATGCCGCACATAACTTTTCTTAACGCCGTGCTCAAGAATTATATCTCATTACTACGTCAATGCTTGCTTTTCGTGGATACCCTTTTAAGGTTAATATCGTTCAAATTTAGTAAAGTTATCAAAAACATATCACTCTTCACTTATTTTTGTCATAAAAGGCCCAAAATCGATCTTTATTCAAAAGACTCTTATTTGGAAAGGGCCCTACAGACGGACCTAATTGTCGACCAATTTCCTGCATAAAAGTCTAGGAATTTATCTTTCTTGTCATTTGTCTTCTTCAGAACAGTTATATGGGACAAGTTCCAGAAAATGGTCTTTCCTTATTCCTTATTCAAAAGACTCTTATTTGGAAAGGGCCCTACAAACGGACCTAATTGTCGACCAATTT
>KK503033.1:49821-91853 GCA_000688735.1 Glossina austeni | reverse complement strand
TTTTTCTTTTATTTCAGAGACAAGCACAAAACCTAATAAAAAGCAACAGTAATTTATAGTTGTGTGTATATGAAATCTTTTTGCTACTACGTCTTTGTATCCTTTTAAATTTTGATGTGAAAAGCTAGTGTACAGCTTTGGTGTTTTACTTTGCGACTTGATTCCCCATATTTTGTCAACAGAAACTTGAGAGTTAAAGAAAGAAACGGAACATTTTAATATCAATTTCACGCACTTAGACTAATGTCAAAGAGAATAAAATCCGGTTCTATAAAATTTTAATGAGATCAAGAGTTTTCCTTATAGTAATAAAATATTTTTGAAAAGTTTGAGTAACAGCACTGAAATGCTGAACGTGAAGAGCAGTAATAACTGATTTTTTTTTTATATTAACTTGAGCTCAATAAAACCTTAACACGTTGGTAGTGCAATAAAGAGATACTCCCTATAAAATCTTGATCGGCGACTTAGTTATGCGCTTTTACATTTCTACAAAAAAAAAAGCGAGGAACTCTGCCAAAGGTAAGCATTTTTGTTGGTTTTGCTTACAAGCAATAAAAATCCGTATACAATACACAAAGCGTGAAGCCTCCACAGTTAGTCAAAATACTTTCCGAACGTCTTACAGCTCTGGCATTGGCATCTGCGCAACATCTATTCTCTCTTGTTGCGACTCAACCTGGTTGACAACACTTGTTGTTTTTTTTTTTTTTTGCTCCGAGTTCTCCCATATCAAATCAGGGGCCGAAGGACCAGGGCGTAGATCAGTCCATCCGGTAAGTAAGTTACGTCTGTCCGTCTGTCTCCATGAAGGCTTTTTGTGCACATGTATTTCGTCAGTGAAGTATCTGTTGTATAAAGGGTGAACTCTCTTCAGTCCCCCATTACTGCCGAACTAGATAGTTTGGAAGGACACGTGCATCTTACTTACTTACAAGTATATGACTGAAAGACTTGGAAAATTTTTATTTCTTCCACCATCGTTTTTGTTATTTATAACATTTTATTAAGCAACAGTGACGGCCAACATGGGGACGACTTCCAACATAAATTTTCTATCGTGATATTTTTTTTTCAATTTTAAATGAAATAAATTATTACATGTTACATCTGCATTATTTTGTCTCAAATTTCTTATTCTAAAGCAAAACTGACGATACATATCTTTAGTATCAATTTTGCATTTAAAGACGATTATTAGTTTGTGGAAGTGTAGTTGTGGAAGTGTAGTTGTGAAAGTGTAAAGAAAATCAACGAATTGAAATAAAACAAATGGTAGGTAAAACAAAAGGTATACCCTACACCACCTTATAATTATTCATATAACGGCCATTAAAAATAAGGCATTATAAGGGAAGTGGTTCAAAAAGTAAGTCGATCCGCATCGTTTCAATAGCGTTCTTCCTTGGATCGAAGTACGTTAGTGTACCATGAAAATATCATGAAAATATCTCAAAAATTTTGAACAGGAAAATTCATGTATAAATAACAGACTGACAAACGGACAGACATACTTCGAATCATTTTCTGAATTGATCGTTCTAATATAAGGTGCGTTTATTTTAAGCCCTTCTTAGTGTTACATATTTTCTTATAAACCTAATAGACCGTGTAGCACAACTGCTGTAGGTATACAATTCATTTAGAAGGGCTTGAGATAGAGCTACCTTTTATCATACCGATATCATATGCTTGTCTGCCCGTCTGTCCATCTTAGTTTTTGGCCTTCAAACTACAGGTCGCAGTTTTTGATGAAATTTGGTAGACAGATATGCTTTTTCCCAACGATGAACGCTAATGAAATTCTTCCATTGTTTTTTAGTGAAGATGAAGCAAAGCAACTAACTAGCAAACTAACCGCGACGTTACATGGATAGAAGAGCGGGCTAATTGGGACTTAGCTGGAATACATCCTAGAATTTAAGAATAATAAATATTACAAGAACCATGTGGGCTACGATAAGCATCCGTAGGGTGTAAGAGTAATAGCAGTTAAGATAGCATCTCGTAGTTACTCTACCGAAATATGCGCGGACTCCACATGAATTGAAATTTAATAATATGAGAGTATGGATTGCATGACCTTTGATTTGAATATTTGCTATACATGAAGAGGTGATAAATATAAAATTACAAAAATTCGCGATAAGAAATGTTTTTAATCTTTACAAATGGAGGACCTAGTTCAGGAGACCTTTTCAATCTCTTTATCTGAATGAATTCATCTAGAAGAGATACTTCTAAGAGATTCACTTCACTGCTTAGCGTGACAAGATTTTCGGTAGAAAGGCCTTCAGTTTAATAAACGAAAAATTCAGATCAACAAGAATAGTTTCGTAGCTAACCTCGAACCCCGAGACATTAGCAATAGGACGAGGGGTCTTAGATGGACGTTTTTAAGCAGACACAGGAACAAACAGGCGGGCAGGCATGAGTAGGGCGATTAAGAAGTTCACACTGATCAAGTATATAGGATCCATCCGAAGGATCCATCTGGATGTTCCAAAGATTATAAAAATCCGAATATATCCTTCCCCGTTTAGGGTTCAGCACTCGCCTGTGTTTAGGGTTCATTTCTTTTTTGCATATGCACAAACAAAATGGTTTCCATTAATTTAACGCAAATTGGTTATATGTTTGTTCATACATGCATAGAAAATATGCAAAATAAACAGAGAAAGTGGCGACAAAAGTACAAAAGCAGTAAAAGAAAGAATTTAACAACTTTTGTTGATTAGAAGCAGCTGCAGTGGAGCATAGTTTTCAGTTTCTGTTTAATGGAATAAAAAAAAAACAAACAAATTTATATGAATAGAATTAAAAATGAAAAAATAAAAAACAAAAAACCCAACCGCGCACTGCAAGTGAAAACGTATTCACCAACACGCTTCTAATTTAAAATGTAGATAATATTTTTTTTTATTGTTTTTCTCACCATAAAGTGTAAAAAAAAACGTTTTAATATTTTGTTTTTCCTTTGCCCAAGTTTTTTATTTTGTTCGGTTGTTGTGTTTACATTATACCATATACCGCTGTCCATGTTTTTCTTAACTGCGGTCAAAACATAAATTCGTTCCTTTTATTACTTTTTTTTTCTTTTTTCTTTGAAAAAGTTGAATATTTGAATGGAAAATGTCACCAAAGTGATGAAAGCTATGCTTAGGTCGCAATTGTCGCAAGAAAAACCACAAACTTTACCTTTGTTCTTATGAAAAAACTCTGCATAGTATAAAGTTGACGTTCAGAGCGGTTGATGGAAATTTGTCTACAGAAAATTTTCTAATGTATGTAACGTGTTGAAGGACGATTAAGTCAATATTTCCAACCAGCCTGAATAGCAGATCCCACTTAGTTGTAGTGCTCTACGTGTTTGTGCCTTTGTTGTAATTGTGTTTAAGATAGAGTCTAGTTGAACAATACTGTTCTTTGTTAGCGTTGCTTTACCAGGTGGAAAGTGTAAGAAAGTTAGNGGTACAAAACATTAGTCGGGGAGCGATTAGATTGCTAGACTGTAAAAACTTTATTTACTATCGGGCCCTTAATATCTTACACTTTTCTTTTTTTAATGTTTTTTGAGAGTCAGTCTTTCCTAACTTGACAATTGCAAACTTTAGAAAGAAGTTGGTTTCCAGTATATATCCAGTCCAAGTATATTTCAGGGGTTCCTTTCTCAATAAATTTATCTTAAGCATACTCTACCAATAAATGAGAAGAGGTAGTGGGTTTTGAGAAACGTTATAATAACGTTATAATATTCATTTTATTTATTCCATTCAGTGTATGTAGTGCTTGCATGCGAGGTAGCAGGTCACGCCGAAATATAGGCGGCGAAGACGTTGCTTAGTTAACAGCATTAGTTGTGTTGCTGCTCAGAATCTCCACTACAAAGCTAAAGAAACTTAAGGAATCATTAAAGACAATTCCATGGATTTTGGGACATTTAAAAACTTGTCTTTGTTTTCCTAGAGTGGCTGTTACTAATATTATAAGAGTAAAATTGTGGCTTTTTTATCTGAATACATTGTAGATTGTACGCAAGCTTCCAAGTTAATCGGGATTTTTGAATAGGTCGAGTTTTGTACCAACAAATTCCATTTGCGAGAAACGTGACTTTTCCTATTTACAATATCCGAAGTCTAACAAGGGTTCTTGACTGTTGACATCAACGATAAAGCTAAATGTTGCCAATGGGCAGAGTCAGCTGGGTGTAAAGTATAATCGCTTATTTCAATCATATTGTTTGGCTCCTTATTCGTACTACTTTATAATACAAAGGGATTGTTTTGGACCCTTCAACGCTGTTCGGTGGTATATCCATTATGTAAACATTTTTGCCACCCGTCACAGAAAAAAACTTCAAAGACCCCAGAAAGTATACGCAATCTTGATCAGTAGCAAGTTTTAAATAGATTTAAGCATCAATGTATGTCAATCTGTCCGTTCGTTGGTTTGTCTGTGGGAAATGTGTGTGTGTGTGTGTACTGATCGCAAATTTGCCACAAATATTCTTGGACGCAGGTGAGTAACGCAAATGGGAAAAATCGGTCAGCGGACACGACTGCTGACAACGCCTCTGTTTTTCAGGAGTTACAAAAAAATGGTTTTTTGGTCCTTACTTATAAGCTACAACGCATATATATCTAAAAAAATTTCAACGTATATTCTATTGGGAATGCTGTAGTCCCTGTACAAAAATGGGAAAAATTGACCACGCCTACTCAATATTACTGTTTATCAAAATTTCAATTTTACAGTACCTTTATAACAAGCTTCAAAAACCCTATAAAGTATATAAACCCTTGGCCAGTTTCAAATTTGGAATATGCCTAAGCATGTCGGCCTGTTCGTCTGTTCATCTGTTAGTCCGTCCATATGTGCTTGTACCCAACGGTGTCGTATTTGTGTTACACACTCTCCCGTCCGCAAGAAGGGAGATATGATCTACAAATTTCCGAACGAGTTTGAAAATGGGCCAAACAACAGACCAAAGAACACGCCTACAATGTCCAACCTCTATACAACCATAATTGAGAATGTCTTTGATTTTCGTGTCTTTTACTCATTGCTCATAAATTTCAATAGACTCTACAAAAATAGAAAAGATCGGCTACGGCCAACCAATATTATGGAGTATGAAAACTTAAGTTTTTCTTTTTTTTCAATCACTTATAATGACTAGTAACAGAATATAATCTTTTTACTTATTTCAAAACAAAATTATTATTATGGGATTTCTATGGCAATGTGTTAAAAAAAAAAAAAAACTTGATTATAAAATGGTACTTAAAACAGAATTTAATTGTTGTAAGTGAATCAAAATAAATTAAATTTCGAAAAAAACTCTGATTTATTGAAAAGTTTTTTGCTTTAATTAAAAAATTATTTGTATATTTATTTATATGCATTTCCAAACTAATTTATACTTAACGTCAACAAGCAATTTCTAGTCGTTCAATCAATAGCCAAACCCTTGCAATTGCAGTACTTACACATGTATGTACAACATTTTTTTTTATGAATAGGCAATCAATACGTACATTCATGAGCGATGTTAAGAATGGATCAGTTATGTTATATCAAACAATTTCATGATGGAGAAATTTAATATAAATCAGAAAATAAAACTCGTATCAACTGCAACTGAGTTACGAATAAGTGTTTACGAATGTGTATCACAGCCACTTACCTCGTTACAGATGTTTTAGTTGCTATTGAAAAATTTGCAGTGAAAGTTCTTCAGAAATGTCAACATCATAATGTAATTAATTTAATTTTTTTTCTTTTTCTTTTATTTCAGAGACAAGCACAAAACCTAATAAAAAGCAACAGTAATTTATAGTTGTGTGTATATGAAATCTTTTTGCTACTACGTCTTTGTATCCTTTTAAATTTTGATGTGAAAAGCTAGTGTACAGCTTTGGTGTTTTACTTTGCGACTTGATTCCCCATATTTTGTCAACAGAAACTTGAGAGTTAAAGAAAGAAACGGAACATTTTAATATCAATTTCACGCACTTAGACTAATGTCAAAGAGAATAAAATCCGGTTCTATAAAATTTTAATGAGATCAAGAGTTTTCCTTATAGTAATAAAATATTTTTGAAAAGTTTGAGTAACAGCACTGAAATGCTGAACGTGAAGAGCAGTAATAACTGATTTTTTTTTTATATTAACTTGAGCTCAATAAAACCTTAACACGTTGGTAGTGCAATAAAGAGATACTCCCTATAAAATCTTGATCGGCGACTTAGTTATGCGCTTTTACATTTCTACAAAAAAAAAAGCGAGGAACTCTGCCAAAGGTAAGCATTTTTGTTGGTTTTGCTTACAAGCAATAAAAATCCGTATACAATACACAAAGCGTGAAGCCTCCACAGTTAGTCAAAATACTTTCCGAACGTCTTACAGCTCTGGCATTGGCATCTGCGCAACATCTATTCTCTCTTGTTGCGACTCAACCTGGTTGACAACACTTGTTGTTTTTTTTTTTTTTTGCTCCGAGTTCTCCCATATCAAATCAGGGGCCGAAGGACCAGGGCGTAGATCAGTCCATCCGGTAAGTAAGTTACGTCTGTCCGTCTGTCTCCATGAAGGCTTTTTGTGCACATGTATTTCGTCAGTGAAGTATCTGTTGTATAAAGGGTGAACTCTCTTCAGTCCCCCATTACTGCCGAACTAGATAGTTTGGAAGGACACGTGCATCTTACTTACTTACAAGTATATGACTGAAAGACTTGGAAAATTTTTATTTCTTCCACCATCGTTTTTGTTATTTATAACATTTTATTAAGCAACAGTGACGGCCAACATGGGGACGACTTCCAACATAAATTTTCTATCGTGATATTTTTTTTTCAATTTTAAATGAAATAAATTATTACATGTTACATCTGCATTATTTTGTCTCAAATTTGTTATTCTAAAGCAAAACTGACGATACATATCTTTAGTATCAATTTTGCATTTAAAGACGATTATTAGTTTGTGGAAGTGTAGTTGTGNCATACTTAGTTCGTTACAAACTTTACCTCATAGCTTTTCACATTATTCGCCTTATTAACCATACATTGCCACAATAAAATCCAACACAAGTGAAATTTAATAAACCAAACACACAATATTCCCACACTCATCCGAAATTAAGGATCAGGATATAAACCAGAGAATTTTCATAACTGCCATCATGACTAAAGAATTTCAGAGTAAATAATCTATTATCTCTTGATAACATTTTTCCCCTATGAATTCATTTATGCACATATACGAAATATGGTTTGAGATTTATTGGTGTGAAATCTCTTGCAATAATAGATCGAGCTTTTCACATACATAAAAATAAACGTAAAGTTTAAATTACAAAATAAATATATGTGACGGTATACACGATATATTAAATAGATATGGAATATAAAGTAAAAATAATATAATAAAAGTAAAGTGATTGAAACGATACTAACCTCCGCCGATACGATAGTTTCATGCATCCATGCATATGCGTGCATGTATAAATAATTTGCTTTGATAAAAAAAAATGAAATTGAGTTTTATAATATGAATAATACGAAAATGCTCACACAACGTTATAAGCATTGTGTTAAGATGATCAAGACTATAAACGTGAGAACACATGCACACTTGCAATCAACTGAAATGAAAATTCTCTAATTCAAAATGCTCAAGCCAATCAAGTCAAGATGGTCTCAGGTGACAATTTCTAACATATACGAATATATGAACTCATAAATATACATATACATACATATAAATTGAATATGCTTGGGGGAACAAAAGGGTGTCTGATAATAACATGTATTCGGTGCCATGTTACTAACTAACTCAGCGAACAATGGCACGTAAACGCAGGTAGACGTTTACACTTTGAATAACACAAAGGCAGTTAACGTGTAACAAAATTGAGACAAGCAAACAAAAGCATTATAAATATAAAGACTGTGATTTAAAATGAGAAGGGTTTGTTATGTGTTCAAAGTATAATGAAGTTTGCTTTTCTTCTACAAGATGAGGAAATCCGTAAAAGGAAACTTTATAATAAATACATAGAAGACAATGTTTTTTTTTTTTTTTTTTTTATGTCTGCAATGACTATATTTGCTGAAAATAAGAAAATTTAATGTCGACCGAAAGTAAGAAAGCATTAAAGCAAGTAAATTTCTAATGCCACTTAAAGCGAATCTTTAGTGTAATCTATCTACTTATAGTTGTGTATGTGCAACTCTATAGTAAACTGATTGTAACGCGTTGTGAAGGCATCAGGTAAAGGGCTGATCTTGGCCACGGCCATAATAGCGGTAGATCGGTGATGGGTGGACCGAACGAACACTCGACCACTGGACTGACAAACAGGTCTCATTTTTTAGCCAATTTTATGCAGAGAAAACGCAGGATATAGGATAGGAAAATTTATTCTTTTTTCAAATTAATTTCCATGCCTTTCATTCAAGTAATGCTGGTGCCGTTGTTAAAATTTAGGTCAATAAAAAGCGGAGTGGTATGGCTAGTGTATGAGCGGCAAACTGTTTTAAAAATGGTACAAAACATTAGTCGGGGAGCGATTAGATTGCTAGACTGTAAAAACTTTATTTACTATCGGGCCCTTAATATCTTACACTTTTCTTTTTTTAATGTTTTTTGAGAGTCAGTCTTTCCTAACTTGACAATTGCAAACTTTAGAAAGAAGTTGGTTTCCAGTATATATCCAGTCCAAGTATATTTCAGGGGTTCCTTTCTCAATAAATTTATCTTAAGCATACTCTACCAATAAATGAGAAGAGGTAGTGGGTTTTGAGAAACGTTATAATAACGTTATAATATTCATTTTATTTATTCCATTCAGTGTATGTAGTGCTTGCATGCGAGGTAGCAGGTCACGCCGAAATATAGGCGGCGAAGACGTTGCTTAGTTAACAGCATTAGTTGTGTTGCTGCTCAGAATCTCCACTACAAAGCTAAAGAAACTTAAGGAATCATTAAAGACAATTCCATGGATTTTGGGACATTTAAAAACTTGTCTTTGTTTTCCTAGAGTGGCTGTTACTAATATTATAAGAGTAAAATTGTGGCTTTTTTATCTGAATACATTGTAGATTGTACGCAAGCTTCCAAGTTAATCGGGATTTTTGAATAGGTCGAGTTTTGTACCAACAAATTCCATTTGCGAGAAACGTGACTTTTCCTATTTACAATATCCGAAGTCTAACAAGGGTTCTTGACTGTTGACATCAACGATAAAGCTAAATGTTGCCAATGGGCAGAGTCAGCTGGGTGTAAAGTATAATCGCTTATTTCAATCATATTGTTTGGCTCCTTATTCGTACTACTTTATAATACAAAGGGATTGTTTTGGACCCTTCAACGCTGTTCGGTGGTATATCCATTATGTAAACATTTTTGCCACCCGTCACAGAAAAAAACTTCAAAGACCCCAGAAAGTATACGCAATCTTGATCAGTAGCAAGTTTTAAATAGATTTAAGCATCAATGTATGTCAATCTGTCCGTTCGTTGGTTTGTCTGTGGGAAATGTGTGTGTGTGTGTGTACTGATCGCAAATTTGCCACAAATATTCTTGGACGCAGGTGAGTAACGCAAATGGGAAAAATCGGTCAGCGGACACGACTGCTGACAACGCCTCTGTTTTTCAGGAGTTACAAAAAAATGGTTTTTTGGTCCTTACTTATAAGCTACAACGCATATATATCTAAAAAAATTTCAACGTATATTCTATTGGGAATGCTGTAGTNGTGGCTTTGTTTTGAGAATCCTACCTGCAAAAATTGCGGGGTGAATAGATCCAGACGTACGATGATACTTTGTGTTCGATGGAACTACAAGAGTGTAGTCTGTTATTAGCTCTTAAAAGCTGATGCAACGTTAATATCAAACACTACTAAGAATAATAAAACGATTTCAACTGTTCGCTGTTAAAAAAAAAGAAGCAACATAAAGAGTAGCTTTTTCATGACATTCGTTCGTCCGTCCATAAGCCCAAAAAAGTTTGTGACTCATCAGATGCACCCCGTGAGGTTTACACATCCGACAATGGACATGTCGTTTACGCGTCCGACAACTAATTACTTGCATCGAGGAGATGCGCACTTGCGAAGCAGCGCTTCCTTTTTATGAAAATGCTCGAAAATGAGGAAAATGGGGAAAATTTGTTGGATAGATGGACAAAATGTATAGCTAGCGAATAATAATATTTTTGACAAGATATTTTTTATCATTTTCTACAAATTAACGTAGATTTTGTAAATAAAAATTACGATTGAACTTTAATGTTAGTCTTCAACAATTTCTCATCAAAATCAATCCCAAAACTAGTCCTATAGATCGTCCAATAGATTCGCTCTCTTGTGTGAAAAGCATGTAAATGCATATATATACAAATATGTAGATATGTAAAGTGTAGATGCCTAGAAGAGCAGTGAATAGTGGAGAGCTGATAGCGAACACGAAAAACGAAAGAAGTAACGTTGCAGAGAAACAGAGAGAAACAATAGTCGGTCGTTAAGTTGAATTCGGCGAGACAAGCTCTAAAATCGCACAATCGTTAATCAGAAGTCGCACAGTGAACTTGTAAAATCGTACAGTAGTCCAGCCTTTATATTTCCACTATTCTTCTCATATATATATATACTCGTTGGAGTTCTCCTTATAAAACACTGCCTAGTTAGAAGAAAATATATTTTGAAAGAAAAGGTAGCTTTCAAGAGTGACGATATGAATTCGTCTTGAAATTAAATTTTGAATTGCGATTAATTATCAAACTCCTTCTGTCCTTTTTAGTTATGTTAAGTAAGGCTTCTAATTTATAATGGAAAGGTATCCACGCTAACGTTTGGAGATTAGTCGGTTTCTCGCTATCAAATTAAATGTTCTCATGCACGATTGTTCCAACTTAGGTTCGTCACAAGCTTCTAACTGCACTCATTCCTCGTCGTACTTCTTGATAATTTCGAGCTTATTTTCCCTTTATCCGATATGCAAATGCGAAGCTGAAGATCGAAATTTATAGATTCAAAGTTGTTGTCAAAGAATGTGATTTCAACTTGGCGACCTTTGGGGAAAGTTTTGAGACTACATTCTTACAAAATTATTCTAATTTACGAATTGAGACCTTTACAGAAGTTGCTCATCTTTCTTTGGAAAAAGTAAGAACTGATTGTGATTTCTTAAGAGAAACATCTTCTGAATTGATTCGCGAGATAATTTTCATTCCAATCCTATGCCGTGATCTTTAGGAATGAAGCGTTGTCGATCCTTATTCCTTTGAGGATGAGAACGAAGACCACGTTACGATGAACTGAAAGTCGCACTCACCCACGGTAATGTATTTTCTTGTGAAAATGAAAATGAAAAAAAAATTTTTTGCAATTAGATGTCGGCCAGCTGATCCATTAACTAATTAAGTTGGTGATGTAACAATTTTAAGTAATTCCTACATCGAATGATCTGCAAGGAGCTGCCATCTATTATTTTGCTATCATTTCTCATGGCGTTAGTTAAAATCGATGGTCCGCAGAAATAAACCAGATTCTCGTAATGCACGATTCTCGGCCGCACTTGCTGAACAAAGAGCTCGAAAAAAATGATTCATCGGGTTCGTTCCTGTAAGTATAGTCTTGCTCTCATGTCGATGTGAATGTTGCTGCACATTAAATTTAATTGTGCCGATTTCGTAAACGAAAAAAATTGTTGCGTTTCCCCAATTATTTGAATTGTTTTTCCCAAGAAATCGTATCATTATTGAAAAATATTCTTTTCGTCTATCCATTTGGTATGGCATGTATACGACCGAAGCTGCACTCAAGGAATTAATGCCTATTAGAAAAGCTTGATCTATATCGAGCATGATTTCTTCCTTGTGTCCTCTATACGTGTGCTTAATAAATAGAACGAAAAACAAAAGAAAACGAAAGTAATCAGTAGCAAAATAGAGAAACAGGGAAATAGTCATTTAAACAAACAATCCTTCATATATAAAATTTTTTCTATACCAAAAGTACTCGACGTTTGTTTCTTTCGTATTGCGGTTTTATTTGATATCTACAACGATGCGATAAAGTTTATGTTTTTATGTCTTTCACCAAACGATTGAATTAAAATGGCTTCATAAGCTTCGTAAAGAGGACACAAGTCTGTACACATTCACCAACGAGTAAATCCGATTTGATTTATGGCCATCGTCTAGTGTGCTTTCTATGGAAAGCTGAAGTAGGTTTTACATTAGATTGTCACAATTAAGGGGTAACCATATGTACAAGATTTATAAATCGAAGAAAACTATTAAAACAACAATCAGAGCGAACATTAGATACACTATCTCAATACTCTTAACACAATTCTTCATTTAGTTTCGTAATAAAATATTAAAATTTCTCTCTATATCTTCTCTCCACAGAAGAGTCTAGCTTTCATGAAAGTCCTTACATTACCAGCGAACACATAAAGTGACCTGACGCGATCCACATTGGACAAAATTAAGTTTCTTGTCAAAGGTTTCATTATTTTTCATATATTCTTATCATAAAGCATTAAGAAGTAGGCATCACCGCATAAGGGCATACTTTTCGTGGGCAAGCTCCAATCGATGCGAATTTTTCATATTAATTTTCTACGTTTTAATAAAATCATTTACCGATTTTTGCTGAGAAGGGGTGCAAAATACAAAATTTTGTTCATATAACGGCTTTTTCTTAACAAGATATTACATGAGAAGTGATCATGAAAATAATCAGCTTTGGAATAAAGAAAATCAGCGAAAAAAATTGCAAATTTAATTTTCAAAAATTCCGACCTATGGGTTGAAAAGAATAACACATGGACAGATCTTCGGCGGGTAGACAAGCTAAATTGATTCAGAAAATAATTCTGAAGTGTTCAGTTTTTCTTGAAGTTCAACATACATTTGTGTGGCGTGTAATGTGAAAATGTCAACACTTATTTTCGTGCTAAAGAGTAATAACCTGTAGAAAGTACTTATTCGGTATCTAGCACCAGTTCCGTATAAATCTATTATTGTCTGAAAAAACTAAACGTAAGAGTGCTCACGTTTCGAATATGAATATAAGCGTTTTTTGTTAAGGTATCATTTATACCTGACAGAAATTTTATATTATTCGTTTCGTCACGTTTATAAATTAGGGCATCAGTGTTACAAATGTATGTGTGTTTAATCAATCATTATGCCCACAACAATGTTTCGCAGCATTCATAAAATTGATTGCCAGCAATTGTTAGCTAGAAAGGCTCGATTTGATATAACTGCTACGTTATTATGATTTTTTTCATTATTCGGTTCAAAATATATTTTTAATTGTGCGGAGATTTTTATATAAATTCTTTACAAGAACTAACGGATCAAAAAGACGTAAATATTTTTGGTTACCCGTAGTACATGGAGACAATTACAGCACAAGATACTTAAGGAAATTTTTCGAAATAAAGGGTAATACATATCTCAGGTGATTTTTGAAGTATTTTATATATATATATATATATGTATATATATATAGTAATTGCTTGCTCCATCATTTTTATTACTTGTATGGTTAAGAATTCTGTTAATAGTTTCTCTTGGCATCAAAGGTTTGCGAAGGAAAAGTGTATATAGTTATGTGGTTTTAACTGAATACGCGCTAGAGCATGCATGTGTGAGTGTGTATGTGTGAAAAGAAGCCAAAAATTATCTCGCTTTCGGGTTAAACGTTTATTTCATATTGAAAAATTTGAAAAATCTTTAATAAATTCCATTGAAAATTTTCTATAGAAATATGAGGAAATTTTGATGATTAAAAAAAGTTCTATTGTAGCAATAACTCTATATCTCTATATAATATATCTTTATGTAATATATTATGTTTGCATGCACATATATTGAAAATATTTTAAATACCTTTCTTCATCTCACTTGAGTTATTGCACAAAGCGCTTTATCTATTCATTTCACATGACTGATACCCCAGAATGAATCCGGACCTTATACCTCATAATGTCCTTTCGAATATAATGCACTACAAAAGGTTATTATAAAATGGCTCAGATGTGATCATATGTTTAATATTTGTTGGTAAGATTTTTTTTTTCACTCATACTAGTGCTAAAATATGCGTTTGCCTTGCTAAATAATATTTTTTTATTTATTTATTGTTTATATATTTTTTAAATAACTTTATGTACATATATAAGAATGAAATTTTAATTTCATAAAATAATAAAAAGCTTTTCGAAATCCTCATTATAGTAAAAATTACTTCTTTTTCAAGTATTTTTATATTAATTTAATTGCTTCAACAACAACAACAACAACAACTTAACCACACTATTATTGAATTAAGCGCAGTCTTTATAAATATCAAGAGGAAAGAAATGAAGGAAAAAATGAAAATTTCCTCATTGTAATTATTTCACTTGCGTTGTTTCCGTTTTTTTGCGAGCGAAATGAATAATAAAAAATCAAAAATAATTACGCCACTAATGAACTTAACTTTTTATAACGGGATAAAAAGAGAATGACGGCTTATGAATTTTGTCATTTTCTTTTGCTTGCAGTGGACTATTCTGAATAGTTATGACTTTACTTATGTGTCCGTTTATTAACGGTGCTCAAAGCCATAGAGTGGACGAACGTATCGATCTAATAGAGTAGAGCAACAACTCTTAATCTACATCATTCAGTCTCTTTGTGATGATTAAGGGTAGACCAAGCAAGGCTTTATGTTTCCAATGCATCATCGAACTGAGTAAATAAATTACAGGAATTTTAAATGTGGTTTAATTCGATCCATTCTTTAATGATTGTTAACAGGTAAGGAATGTGTGTTTTCTTATTGGCCTACCGTAAAATTTACAGCTTTATGTTCAGCTATTTTTAGCGGAGATAGTGAATTTAAATCTGGAGCGTACTTTATGTGACGATATACGGGGCGTATACTTATCGTTATTATGTTCGTTATCACACTTAGTTTTACATCGACAATATCGTTATGAAGACTAAGGCGGAACTGTGTTTTCTATAAATTCGCCATTGAAATGGCAAAATAGATCAGTGAAGCACTTAGTGCGGTAAAATTCGACCGGTTCTCTTTTGTCAGAAACGATAAGAAAGTTTTGCATCTTAGAACAGGTTTAGCGTTGAATTTGTGCAAAAAAAAATAAAAGTGTCTAGCAAATAAAGTTCGATTGCACGACGCTTCCAAAAACATTAGAGATACCTATATATAGACGTGTAACGTTTTTGATGCTTCTAATAAAATGAATCTTTGGTTGTAGTAAACAATTAGAGTGAACTGGCTCTACAGTTTTCTTGGGTAATTATAAGAACTAAGGAAATTATATTCGGCCGTGACCGAATCTTTTATAGGCGTCACCGTTGTATTTAAAAACACAAAAAAAGTAAAAGAACTACATTTTCATGTTCGATATAATGGAGTGGGTCAGAGTAATCTCTTTTAAGATGCGCGGTATATGTATGTAGGCGTGTTATTTGAGAATTTAATGGAACTTCCAAACCTCTTTGTGAATTTCATAGAATACGTTACTTGGAAAAGCCATGGGTCATACAATAGTTCGCCTGTAAAACCCGTGCGCACATTAACACTATTGCTTATCTTACCAAAATGCTTGTTTTAGGCAAGATTGACTATGCTTTGATAATTTATGGCAATAGCTGCAAATCTAATATCAACATCCTTAAACCGGTCTATCACCAAGCCCTTAGAGCAACTTGATATGCTTTTCGGACGACGCCCATCAACAAAGAATGTTATAATTGAAACTGTTCTCCCATCTTTGGAAAATAGATTTTATGAATTAAAAGCTAAAATAGTACACAAGCTTCTTAATTCAAACAAATCTATTCTCGGTGAAGACGTGAGAAAGATTATTATTGCCAAGAAAATTCGAAAGTCTGATTATTGTTTGTACGTCGCAAAGGAATTGAACATTCCCTTAAAAATTTTCCACTATTTTGGCTTTAAACCTCCTTGAGTTTTGAAAGACTACTCTTTTGACCTTTCGCTGTCCACGGACAAGAAAGAAGACACTCCAAATTATCTCTTCAAGAATCTAATTGCTGAAAAAACCCAAATACTGGAGAGTAACGGTTGGAATCTTTTATACACAGATGGCTCAAAATCTTCTGGTCTGCCAACTGCTTGTGCCGTGGCAGACGCTTCAAGACATGTCCTTCTCAATCACATATTTCACGGAAAGTGCTTCAGCTTTCACAACGGAAGCCAGGGCCATCGTCCATGCTGCGAATCTTTCCCATAAAGACAAACTTAAAACCGTCATTGTTACTGACAGTTTGTCTGCATTAAAAGCTATACGGAATCCTTCAGACTTCGAGATGGAGCAGCACCAACAAATTAAGGAATATCATTACAACACCCGGCGAAAAAATTAAAATGCTATGGATACCAAGTCATACCGGTTTATTGGGAAATCAGCAGGCTGATCGAGCGGCGAAGTATGCTGATTCTGTCTGCTGTCTAATTATGGATGATGTCGTGGAAAAGTTGGATCTTCCAAGATACATTAGAAGAAAAGTCAAGGAGAAAATTACAGAAGGAGATCTACAATATCATCATCAGCACTACTCTTCTATTAACCCTCAATTAATTCCAGCTTTATATCCAACAAATGTTGAAAACTTTTTGGAGAATTCGCCTTCGCCAATGGACCTTAAAGAAGTCTTTCTCCCTAATCTGGAATTGTGGACAAATTCTCACTATAAAGCACATTCTCTGTGACTGCCTTAACTTTTTCTTGGCTAGAAGTATTGCATTTGGATCGACTAATCCTATGGACATTCTAAAATCAGCTACAGAACACACTATCAATACATTTAATTACTTTATTAAAACTACTAGGCTCAATATCTAATGTACTTTTATAAATTAGAGCCGATAGCCTGTGTTGCTAGTGCTCAATGTCTTTTTCTTTTAGTCTAAGAATTTATTTCATTAGCCTAAAATTATAATAATAATAATAATAATAATTTGTAAAATATCGTTTAAAAAGTTTAATATATTGAAATGAAGTAACTTAATGAACTGAGTTAGACAAGCAGAAGAAGAATTCGGAAAAGTAATTTCATTTAAAGCGATGACGACTGCGTTCTGTCGAAATCTCACGTCTCTCATCTGATAATATATGACCCTTACCGACATCACTTTTACTTGTATACATTTGAAATTTTCTTTCTTGATCAATGGTTCGCAGACTTTGAAGTTAATAATCTTTAAGCGCTAACATTTGGTATAAGACTTCCGTTGGTGAATATTTATGCAAAAGTTTCAACCCTATGCACAAATTATCTTTAACCTAAAATGTGGAAATCAAAAGGATTAAGAGTTGCATTGTTCTAAAGTGGATCAATTGCAGGAAAGTTGAAAACACTTGCAGTCTAAACCGAAACGCTTTATTTCATACTAGTCCCCCTGCCACACCAGCATTCGTATTTTCCTCTTTTATATATCAACGATTTATTTATACAAAAATTTATTTACACAAGTGTGCATTCACTTTTCATTTGACTCACGGATTGTCAGACGTTGCAACAGCTGCACCTGCATAAAAGCGTTTGTATTCAATTTTGTTTTGTTGACTTTTCATCTGGAAAATGTGTTGAAAAACGATATTGCTTTTTCCCCTAATTTCATTTTGTTGCTCCCCTTAAAAATGTGAATCAACGAAAGATGTTTGATAACAAAAATATTTAAATAAAAAAAAAAAAAATTCGAGTTCTAAACACAATCTGTCGTTGGCTTTGCAAAGTTTTTTTCTCATCCCTCGTCAAGAGTTTAATTTTATTATATATTTAGGCATGTACGCCTCGTAATTATGAAAATATGTACACTTACGTGCACGTAACGTTGGTAATGACAAAATAGCGGAAACAATTGGCCCCAAATACATATATATAGCAACATACGTATAGCAAGTGTTGGAAAGGCAAACGAAACCGTTTTGGTATGTGGGTTAAGTGGCTTATGAATCTACAATCTCTCATATATATTGATCAATAAGTCCCGGGATTAATTATGAAAATAATTGTCTTTTTTTCATATGTTCCCTGCAGGAGTACTGTAATACCGTTTCTTGTCTGTTTTGTAAGAAACTTTGTTAAGATCCCAAAATAAGCGTATCCTTTGATCCAAGTCTTTCCTCTTGAAAAATGGTTTTGAGATTTACAAACAGACAATAATAGGCCCCTGGTGGTCACATCTAGAGAGTAATGTGAATATGCAAGAAGTCAAACGTGAATTGATGCAATTTTCCCATTGCACCCAACCGTTTTGTGACACAGTGCATCATCCCTGTGAGGAGCACTTTCTTTTTTTCCATTTAAGGACGGTTTCCGGTAACCTTCTTTCCTAAGCGAGCCAATGGTGCCGTGTAATTTTTGCTATCCATGGCTCCACATTTTCAAAGTTTACAAATGAAACGACATGCGTTACCCCGGAATATGGAGGTGACATCTCCCCGGGCTGACTATTATGCTTTTGGTCGCTTCGCGCCGCTCATGTCCTTCCCCCTCTATCCAAAAGTATAGTGTAGTGTAGTGTAGTGTAGTAGTAACCGAGCCCATGTTCCACATTTTCTCACATACCGCATGAGCAAATCGCTTTGATTGCGGTTTAATAGATCCAGAAAGCGGTCCGAATCAATTGATGTGTAAGTTCAACTGTGAGCAAATTTGATACTCATTCGGAAAACAAGTTTTCCCTACTGAAGTTTTTATGCAGTAATTACTGAATAGCGTCATTAAAACTCGTAAACAAATTATCAATATCTTTGAATCCCGAGACTTATTGACCGATATGCTATGTCCATATATCTACATTTATATCCACACATATTCGTACATCCGTTTTAAATGTACATACATATTAGTTTGGAATATTTATTTAAATTACAAAAAATTTTTAGAGCGAAACGCTTTAACGAAACCCAAAAATAAATATCAAAATAGTATGTGTGAGCTTCAAATTTGAATTTGAAATTTGAGCAAATTTTGGATTTTATAACAGAGCTGAGAGTCTGAGAACTAATTTGAAATGTTTTCACCTTGAAGAGCCTCATAAGTTTCTTCGAGATTTTTCTAATATTTCAGGTTAAACGGGAAGAGAATATCATCAGATCTCTCTTGCTGAGCGAGACTACAATTAGAAATTATATTCCGGACAGATAGTTGTTCTAAAGCCTAATATTCTTCATCAGTAATCTTAAAAAAAAAGAGTTTACCAGTGTTATCCGTTCAGTCCATAAATAAGGTGCAGAAGCCTAAGGAAGAAGTCTGATAAGTTCATTCTTTAAATGCAAGAGTAGTCTGTTATTATTTAGGATAAACTGATTTATTTCTACAAAATTTTTACATTTGGGGTAAGTAGTAATAAAAAGAAACTTTGTGCTGTTTACGACATTTTTACTTTACGTCTACAATCAACAAAAGAATTATTTCACCTCAACATAGGTTGGTATTCCAGTATCACAATATCTTAAAATCCAGCGTCAGATCATGTGCGATACAATGTGATGAGTAGTTACATATTGTGCTTAGTGCAATAGTTGTCAGAGCATATTTCCATCCTCACTATCAGCTCATCTCTTCATGAAGTTTGTCTTTAAAAATTGTTTGAATTTTTAATGAAACTACCTCCGTGTGAGTGGACCTTATGCAATCAATTGAATGTTGTTCTCGAAATCGTCCGAATCTAAATCTGCTTGCGCAAGTAGATCGTACCACAATTTTTGCATAATTTTCCCTACGATAAATTTAATGAAAGTTTGGTGCACTTGTCGTGACAAAAGAGAATTTTTTCCTTTTTAAATGTTGCTCTTTGCTCGTGAGTTTGCTTATTAAACTGGCACAAAAACGAAGAGTAGTATTGATCTACTGTCGTGCCACTCTTTTAAGTTAGTCATTGAAAATTTTTCTTCCATTTTTCTACCAACAAATACTATCTATAAAATATCCCGGCGATATTTGCTTTCTCGTTTGCTTTAGTGCACCTTCACTTAGTAACATCAACTCCTTCAAACTTTTTGGTTCCGTAGTGGTGAGTCAACATTTCGTCCATGATTACGTAACAAAAAAACTCAGACTAACTGATCCTAAACATTTTTAAGCTCTTGATTGAAGTAGTTACACGAAGATGCCATCATTCTTGTATAGAACTTTTAGCCGGAAAAATATTAATAGCGGCCTATATGAGACGCTTATGTGTACAACCAGCTCATACACTTCCATACACCTTTAAATTATTCAATACCATATTATAGGTTTTTACAATCGTTTCTGATGTTGTAACCTAAACTATGCGACCTCATTGATAGCCATCACTTGCGTTTACCCAACCAGGTTTACACTCAGCTCTCCAATGTCTAAGCACTGCCATTGGTGTCACAGGGCATATCAGTTAGTGGTGACGTATATGTCACGCAGAAGGGCTTAAGATAGATCCACCTTTTATTATCCCGACCCGAGGTTATTATCGTAACCCGAATTGATCTAAGGCTGTCTGTCCATCTGCCCGTCTGATCTTTATTCACGTCAAGTTATGTTTAAGCTACAGGTCACAATTCATGGGATATTTTGTCGCAATTAGGTGCAGTGGCTTGGAAGGACGAACGATATTCAAAATAGTTCGGATCGACTACTCACCATATAACGCCCTATTCCAAAAAGTATTTATATGGAAAATATTTTCAATTTTAAAAATTTCTCGACAAAAGTGGCTAAGTAGTAATATTTCGGCATTCTAAATTGGTATGAAAACTTTGTAACGGCTGAGGCAATTTTTGAACTCACGCTCACACAACGAATCCTGAAGTTCATATGACAAAGAGGTAAAATTTTCAATACTTCATGATGAAAATGATATCATAATAACATAACAAAGTTAACTGTACCAAATTTGGACCAACTCGGCCTACTTTTTGGATCCTACCCTATTCAGAATTTTCACGAAAATTGGTTCTAATATTAACTCTACAAAATTTGAACCATCTGCGCCTATTTTTTGGATCCTATCCTAATAAGAATTTTCACGAAAATTGATTCTTTGTGGAGCAGAAAAGTCCAAGTTTTAATATGTGGTGATCTAAATTGACCCATAATATTATAGTAATTTAAAATAAAAAAATGAACTGAACAAAATTTGGACCATCTACGCCTATTTACGCATCCTACCTTATGTAAGAATTAAACTTGTACTACATTAGATTGATTTGGGCCCACTGCCCCATTGATACGCACATGAAAAATATGACTCTATATAGAAAGATATAATTTTTGTGTTCTATAATTAAAATAATTATTAGTAATTACTCCTGCACTGCGATAACCGAAGGGGAATGAAACTGCTTGAAATTCTTCTACGAATATTAAAATCAAACCTACCAAGCAAGAATGATAACAAAATTTCACCTTAAATAAGTTTCATTCAAATTCTATTGTAAGAGTCTAATAGTGAACGGATCAGAAGTAAATGCTTTTCATAGGGAGGTGGTGTTCTATTAGTATCCCATCTTAGTCCTCGCAAAGCAAACAGAGAAATTGTTTCTGAATTCATTCAACCATATCAATGTAATAATTGCAGTTGACACACGCACATTCATTGTAACAAATTACACATAACTGGATCAAGATCATTAAGCTCATCATCTAAATTTTAATTAAAAGGCATGGCGGACACTACCGAACCATATAAATTAATATTTTTTAATATTCAACGATATTCCATTTACCATAGACCACTTCGACAATAGAACTAAATCTGACTCAAGCAGACGAAAACCTTGGAAGTTTGGTGAGAAGAGAACAAGCTTAACATCATTAGTCATACATTGGCACTAAATATGAAAGCCATTAAGAAAGGCTGGTGTGTGAATAGAGACATGACGGTAGGGTGATTGAGGCAGCTATGAAAAATTGAATGCTATTGGAAGGCACACTTCTCTCTGCTTTAAAGCCCCCTAGAAACACATTTAATATAAGCGACCGAGGTCAAGTAAGGAAAAGTGTGCATTGGTCTAAACGTAGGTCGCGCTATTTGAAGAAAATCTGCGAAAATTTCCAAATATTTACAATATAAGCCATAACAGATGTGAACATTATACACAAACACATAAAGATTCGTATAATCCTTCGCAATTTGTTATCCCAGCATTTGTAGTCCCACATGATGGTACGGTCGTCATACTTCAGCAGCTTTTGTAAGTATCATCACATAAAGGTATAAAATCGATACAAAGGAATGCTAAAGGGTGATAAATCTCTTACGTGTCAATACGTTAGATTTCACACTGTAAACGTAAACGTACACAACTACACAATCAATCACCTAAAATGTTGCACATCAATCAGGGAAACTCATGATTTAATCCCTAAAAGAATTACTAAGCGGGGAAAAATTGGAGGAAGAGAGATTTTTGATAATTGATTGAATTGATTATAAAATACCTTTCGTCCTTAAACAAAATGAAAGAAAAATGTTTTAAAGTAAACTTTGAAAATGTAATCGTAAATTTCATTATACCAGAAGAAAGTTCAATATCAGTTGAACATCAATTTAAACCCATTATGTCAATTAAGAATTCCATTTGAGTTAAAAGAGGTTATAAAAATGAAATAACCGTTTAATATAAATAAGGCAGTCGTAGGACGGTAGGACATACTATATGAGTTTATCGCTTACTTTATCGTAATATCTATAATGTTTACTTTTGTCTTTTAAAATCAAAGTTATGTTCTCATCCAACACAACTGACGTAGACATGCAGCCACATTTCTGTTACTTTTTTGCGCAGAGTTTTACAAGGACTTACATGATGAGTACGCATCAATAAAAATTGAAATTCTTAATATGCTGCTGTAGAGTAAGAAGCATGATATCTGCAAGAGTTTCATATACAAACAAAAGATGTGGTTCGGCGTAAGGCGTTGTAAAGCAGTTAACTTGTATACGAGAACCGTACGTTATTTGTTTTAATTAAATTGACAGTGATTTCCAAGAGTAAATAACATTTAATGAAAGTTTAACCGCAACAAACCGCACGGATCTTATGTCTGTTGATAAAATGATTATAGGTCAGCACAGCGGTTACTGCCAGTTGAACAAAAGCGGTTGTTTATTGAAGATTTATTTTTTTTTTTTTTTTTGTAATTTACTTTAATTAATAGTAATTAGTTAGTTCATTTGCAAATAAATTTCCTTTTCCTTTAAACGTTCAATTTATGAGTTCTTCGCGAAATGAAAGGACAAATGGAACAGAAATAGAATTATAAAGATTTCAAAATCCTGCGTTTACTCTTGTGGCCATTACGATGGACTTTTTTATTTTTTTTTATTTTTTTTTTTATTTTTTTTTTTATTTTTTGTTTTTTTTATTTTTAATATTTTTTTTATTTTAATACTTAGGGAAGTTCCTCTGTTCGTGGGGGTCAGTGGGGGGTAATTGAGGGTCAGAAAGAAGTGCTGAAAGATAAGGTGATAGGGCAAATGATGGCCGCAGCCTAGTGCATGCGGGCCCAATCGATTGAGCACTCATTATAACTAAGGCCGAAGTAAGCTCTACCGCACTTGAGATTTGAGCCCACGAGCATAGGTTTCGTAGTCTCGTTCTTTACATACCTCATTCATACGGAGTTGTATACTTTTTCTTGGTAGACTCGTATTTCTATGCTACGAGAGTAACATTAGAGAATGTGTTCGGCTCCCGTCGAATATAAATAATTTTCTTAGTTGTTTTTTTTATAAAGTTGGTCTTTCTACACAATATTAAGAGATCATATTCCTGATCTGAACATTTCAGGACAACTCTATTCCACTCTTCAAAGCGATGAAAAATACACACACTTTATGAGATATCCAATGAATATTTCCATGCGTGCGTTGAAAACATTTTGTAGATGTAAGGAAGTGTATGTAAAGGTGGGTGTAGGACTATTTGGTGTTAATGCTCTTGTACACATTGCATATGTTCGATGGAAGCATAGTAGGATATCGCTTCTCATATTGAAGCCTTACGAAATTATTGAGAAGCAAAAGAGAATGCAAAGAAAGCTTTTAAGAAAATTTAATCATTTGCTCATAAAAATTATTTCATTTTTTTTGCAAAACTTTGTTATTCGTTAGCAATTATTTACTGTTATGCAATGGAAACCATAAATTTCATTATTTCACAAAAACGACAGAATACGTTTTTTCTTAGCTAACAAACACATTTCTGGCTTCGACTTGAAAGATTGTCGATAAAAAGCAAACCTTTATAGTAATATTTTTGTACTCCTTCGTTTACTATAATATTTCCTGTGAACCTTTCCCTCGTACTTCATTTTTACTTTTTATTGCGCTTACTTTATATTTGCCATTAACTCTGCGAAGAGCTTATGCTCTACTTTATTTAGTTTTTTGTAGAAGAATAGGAAAAAAAAATGAAACGAAATTTATACGATTTGAAGCACGTTTCCTTATGCTCATCCTTATGCTCTTTAGTACTTGAATTAAAATAACTCTTTAAACAAAATATAATAATATTTAATGGATCGCATAGGATAAAGCCGGACAATGAAATAAAAATTTATTTATTATTTGAATGAGGGCAGTTTCGATTAATACCTAGAGCTGTGTAACTGTCCGAGAATTAGTAGAATTTAATGGGAAGAGAAAGAACAGTCTAAGTTATTATGAGTAGGAAATTAAAATGTTTGCTGTTTTTTTCTCTTCTTCGAAATATAATGCAATAGCAGAAGCGACTAATGAATTTCTCTTATGCGAATTTTGCAAAGGATAACACAGTAGAGAAGAAAGCGTCGGCTTATTTACTATTATCTATATTACTGCACACTTTGTTAAGATAACTAACAAAAATTGAATCATTTATAGCAAGGGGCCCTATTTGGAGTAGATTTACGGAATCTATAGCGATTTCACTCGTTTTGGTATATTGTTTGACTGCTTACAAGAATAAAATGATGAAGACCTCCTTTCAAATCAGAGGCAGCTTGATAGCATACATACACAAGGTCTACACTACGCTGATGCTGATTGTTCCGACGACTAAAATTAAAGAGAAACGTCACTCGAACCTTAATTGATCAAAATTCAAATCAATTAACATTTTTTTCTTTTGACTGAATCGCTGCGAATGTAATCGAGAGTTACGCTTGGGAAGGTTTGATGACATTCGAACTGAATGATTTGTGTTTAAAACTTTTAATTTATTTTATTAATTATTTCGCTCTACCCACTTATTTCAATTGGGGACACGGCTTTATTCTTTTACTTTGTTCTTATTACACGCAAGAATATTGTGAGGCCTAAGTTGGTGCCGCAAATGGTTGATAATGCTGAAGTTTATAACGGTATAAAAAAATGCCCGGATATTGTCCATCCTGTTTTAACACCTAACGAAGGTCCTATGCATATTGGTGCCAAGGAAGTGGCCATTTTCAGAGCGGCATCCGACACATTCCCATTCAAAAATGTTAATTGTACAGCGGCCGAAAGCATTGAACTTTTCCGGCCCGTTTAGGAAATTGCTCATAAAAATGATACCAAAGTACGTGGTTACGTATCAACCGTCTTTGCTTGTCTCTATGAGGGTCCAATCAAGCCCCTGGAAGTAAAAAAGGTTGTGGAAGTTCTTGATGACATGGGATGTTATGAATTTTCCTTAGCGGATACCATAGACGTTGGAACATCCGGAACTGTAAGCAAAATGTTGGATGCGATAGGGCGCGGGGTGCCACCGAAAAAACGTGCTGTTCACTTTCATGATACGTACAGTCAAGTTTTGGCTAATGTCTTAACTTTTCTTAAGTACGGTCGATTCGTCCGTTTCTGGTTTAGATGGTTGCGCTTATGCACGCGGTCCTTCGGGTAATGCGGCTACCGAAGATTGAACAAAAAGTTACTATCTACCATTTATGTGAATACTGACTGTGTATGACTCAATTAACATACGTACAGTAAGATGGGATCGGAGTTATAATCTTCAAGCTGTTTCAGTGTCGTCAAGTGGCTTGAAATAAAATCAAAGCTTAAGCACCAACAAGATACTTCGAACGGCCAAGTGATATGAGGGAAAAATGCAAAAATTTTCTTTGAAATTTCGAGCTCCTTCTACCAGAACGTTGGTCTTACTTGTTGAACCGATATTTTTAGAAAGCGTTTATCCAAAAAAAAAGCAATTCATTGAGACAAGCATTGAATGGTTGTGAAACTGAGATCGATTGGAACGAAGTCAGTCCTTCTGCTAAGAAATTAAGATTTTGTGTTTGAAAAATCTTTGAGAATAAATAAAAAGAAAGAGCAATTTTGTAATTGTGAATTATTGGACTGATGGTGACAAATTTTACATTTAATGGAATGTTTTATTTCTTCATGCCTACAACACATTTCAAAATTTTAAATGCGTTCTTTTCGGCAATGTGTCAATTTTTTTTTTTAAATGTATTTAACGATTACATTTCAAAGCGCCGCCCACATGGAATTTTTGACAAGTTCATTTAAACTTTATTTATTACCAAATCGTTGCTTGTTTTTGTCGAATGTTGCACTGTTTCATTCACTTTGCCAATGACAGAAATGGCAACATTTTGAAGACTCCTCTATATGGTTGTTTTTTAGATCCAGATTTTCATCAGCTACACCGCTTGCCGCGGCTTAAGCGGCCTAAATTCGATATGCTACACAAAAGTGTCCTCTGTGTCGATGTTTTTATAAGATGGGCGATGTTTTTGTTTTTTTCCGTAAAGGAAGCTTCAGAGACCCTGTAAAGTAAATACACTCTTGATCAGCGTGAAATTCTGAGTTGATTTAGCCATGTCCGTCCGTCTACGTATCTGAATGTCTGTGTAGTGTATGATATATCGTCTTCAATTCCTTAGAATTAGTAAAAGTTATTTTCTGTTGTATTTTGTGCAGTTGTAAAAAAAAAAAACGGTAACAATGTTTTTATTGACTTTCAAACAATGCTCTCCTAATCTTACACTAATTAAAAATTGATAAGTTTTATAGGACCTCACATGCATTATTTATTATTTAAGATGGGACCGACAGACAGACGCATGCATCACTTAATTTATAATGCTTATTAAGAGTTAACATACCTTGGGGAGTCACTATTTTATGTTCCTTTCTTTCATAACAACCTGCTTAAGATCTCAAATCAACGAAATGGAAAATATATAATAAATTGAAGTCATTGTCTTGCAATGCTCATAAAGTTTTAGGCCGTCAGAATTGTAAGATTATGTGAAATCTTTTATCTCTTTTGTTTTTCGATTTATTCTATTTGATGAATTCATTCGTTTATGTTTGACAAGAAAACAATAAAATTTTTTTTAACTTCAGACACGAATACGATGTGCATGTACGCATGTATGCTTGTATTTATCCGCATTAATTACCTTATATTAATTAAAATTGTTTTAAATTGAAATATTCAGTGAACACTTGCTTTTGCGATGGTCTCGAACAATCACTGCATTGACCTAAATTCTCTTGAATGAGATCTACGCACATAGAGTCTCTAAAGTCGAAAATTGCTTTGTTTACGATTAAATAAAACTGAATTCATTTGGACATCACTGTCAATTTTAATTAAAATAAATAACGTATGACTGCAGTCGTATATAAGAAAAACCGGCTTACATAGCCTTATGATAAATAAAATTATAACTACAGCCTTAATCTTATATTTTATATTTGACGTCACATCTTATACGTAGGTATGGGACGTACACGTACCATTTTGCTTGAGTACATAATGTATTGTACTCTCCAAGGATACATGAGTTTAACATTACACTTAACATTACGTGAAGCAAAGGGAAATACAAGCGCACTCACATATCATCCTTTCTTTTAAGTATTAACATTTAACTGTTTCTTTCTTTAGGCCAAAATATGCTCAGCTTCTCAGTTTCAGTGTGAAAATCTACTTTGAAGAAATCTTGACCTATCAAATGATCGAGAAACTTTATAGTCTAAGATATAAAAAACTTTGCTGGAGGCAACAATATATAGTCGTTTGTGATTATTATTCTTCATGTGAAGATGTCGTACATTCCAAGTCAGTTAGACTGCTAATTGAAATGAACTCATTTTGTCATGAAAAGAGAAAAAGTGCAAATATGTGCAACGATTGAAGTGAAGGAAATATTAAATTGGAAGAAACTTTGTCATGACACAATGGATATGTGAAGCTATAATAGTCCTTGCAGTACAAACAATGCTTTTTGCCATCCCTTCAAGAGTTCTTAAAACTGTCATAATGATCGATAGAATTAGCGTGGCTTCGAAAGCATGTCATTTGATTGTGGATGACTTAGCTAAGCTCACAAGCATCACAAGCATGACAATATGCATTTCTTAAACTCCCCTTAAAAACAAATAACTTGAGTTGCTGTCGGCTTACAGTAATTGAATAGATTCGGACTCGCTACTGCTATGTGGGGGATTGACTACAAGGGCGGATTGGCTAAGCTCGTTAGTTTATCTTAGAGGTAGCAAAAACGATCGAAATTATCAAAGGCTTTCATGGCATATATTATTTTGGGTGTAAAGGGAATTGAATTTACTGCAGTCAAACCGATAAGACTGTAAGAGGGAAGTCTTTGCAAATTTTCGAGGATCAAGAAGAAGTCATTTTTCATCCCCATAATTCACGGATTGGAAAAGATCTCCCTGCAATAGACAGTATAAGGATATCGCAATGGAAGAGACTGTTTGGAACGGATCTGCCTTCCATTGATTTTCATCTGTCCCAATACCCTAAGGCAATTTGTTCGTTCATCTTTGGCGAAGTTACACATTCAGCCATGTCAAGCAACACTCTTAAGGCTAAAGGCTGTGCGTTATTTTCTAACCCGTTTTACCTTAATTGATTTACAAACAGCAACTGTTCCAATTGTTGAGGACTCATAACCATCTATTTTAATAAGATTTGTTTATTAATTCCGGAACACTTTTTTTTTTTTTTTGAGAGCTTTGCTTGTTACGTTCGGTAATTAGGAACTATTTTGAAATTCTAAATTTTTATTGAACTTTTTTTTTTTTTTGGCTTATTTTTAATCAATAAAATTAAGAGTATCAAGTTGTTAAGTACTAGTTTTTACTGGGTTAGCTAATGGCTAGGTTTAGTGATAGTAGTTATTGTTAGGGGCTCACTACTCATAACAAAAGTTGCACTTTTGGCAAATATAACTTTCGATGAACTATATCAGTGAACGTAATACTACTCACTTATCTAAAAGGTCACTAGCAACACGTTACAACAGAATCTTTCAGTGATATCAGTCAGTTTGTGAAAGGATTTTTTCAATGATAGCTCAGTCGCTTTAGATCAAATTTTTACAATTTCCAGCTCATCAACTAATTCAGAAAAATCAAAAGTTAAAAGAGTTCTATCGCTTATGCGCCTACATGTAATTGTTTAACCAGACGGACGCATAACTGCACATAAGTGTTTCTGCTTGCGTACATATACTTGCTTAAGCTAACGTACGCACAATTTCACATAAGTGCTGCCAGCGTAGTGCGAATACATTCACGCACAGTTCTATTGAATACGCTTATGATTATCGCATTGAGCACCGTGGTGGTAAACATCATATCTGATGCGCTTTCTCGTACGCATATTGATAAAATAATAGCTGCTAATGGTTGTTGGCTGAGTCTTAACTTAGATTCTAAAGAATATAAACAACTAAAACAAACAATTCAGAGGAATCGGGACAGTTTACCAGATCTGTGTATATCAGATGGCTTTGTGTATAAAACGACAGGTTTTCGAACTGGGGATGAAATTATTGGTGACAATAGTTGGAAATTATGGGTAGCTGCCGAGCTCAGATATTTTCTAGTAACGGCAGCTCATTGTTCACAGTCAGCAGGACATTCAGGCATTTATAAAACACTACAAAAGTTAAAGGAGAGGAGGAGGAGTTATTGGCCTGCGATGACAGCTGACGTACGAATTGAAATCAAGAACTGCGAGCTATGTAAATGCAATAGAACTGGGATAGCAACAGAAAACCGAGAGATCTCTCCAACGAATATATATCGATTTTATGGGTCCATATCCTAGAACTAGTAAGGCTAACACATGGACCTTTGCCTGTCTAGACCATTCTTTAAAATTCATCATATTGAAATCAATGCGAAAAACTAGCGCCACAGGAATGATTAAATGCTTAGAGCAACAAACTTTTCACGTATTTGATGTAAATTCAGATAATGGTGAACAATTTACTTGGATAGGCTTCCAAAACTTCTTCTGCAAGTATGGTGTCCAACAAGTTAAAAATGCTTTCTATTTACCAACAGCCAAAGCAGCAGAAACTGTTAACTGCTTCATATTTCAAATAATGCGATCGTATATAAGCGAAGGCCAAAATACGTGGGAGATCCACCTTAGCGATACCGCATTCTCGCTACGAAGTGTCATACATTCTTCTATCCGGATGACTCCTTACTATGTGCTGTTTGGTTCAAACATGACACATCACGCATATTTTTACAAAGTAACGCGAAAACTAAATGCTGTAAGAGGTTGTGACTTAAATGTGGGTAAAGCGCCAAACAAGATGCGGCTTACAAGAGATGTAGTAGTCAAGAAACTTACAGAAGTCTACAAGAAACACTAACCAACATGCAATACTCGTAGTAGTCCACTATAATTTATAGAAGGACAGATAGTTTGATGAAAGAACTTCCGCTTGACTAACATGGAAGAAAATTATAACGCAAAATTTGTTCCTTTCGATATTAAATGTCTGGTAACTAAAGGTATAGCCAAATTGTCTTTACGAATTTAATAGCCTGAGAGGAGAAACATTTGTTGTACCATGCTCAAGATATGTCTGTTTTATTCCTCGAAAAGTGGGCAGTCCGCTTAGCTTAATCGGTAAGGCCCTTAAGCCCAGGATGTGGGTCGAGGCCACACGTTTGTTTTGATTTAACGTTAGGGTAGAGTAGAGTAGACTAGTCCTTCTGCGTACAATTGTTACGTACACATTCCATAACGCTAGCGACATCGATGGGCTCGAGCTATGATGACCGCGTATCTAGGTATAGGTGGCTTCTGTCGGTCTACTTTTGCCATTGTTCTTAAGAAAAAAGCAATAAATCATTAAATAGCGAAACACCGCTAAAATGTTTTCTTTTTCTTTATAATTCTTTTTATTTTTTTTATAATTTGTCTTATTTTTAAAAAAAAATTGCTAAAAAGAGAAAAAGTCCAAAGTCCGTCAGTACATTGTAAAAGTGATTTTACTTTAAGCGAAACTCTTTCTGTCTATTGTCACGTTCACGAAGCCATTGCTAACCGTAGCCATATAATGACACAGCAAAACAAAAGAATGAGAAAGAGAAGAAACAATAATCGGCCGGGTAGTCTGCAAGCAGTTTTTAACAAGGACTCATCATCAACTTAAGTTATAGCTCGTAATGCCGTTAAATTTGTGAATTAAAAATTTTATCAAATTTAATAAATTTACAAATGAAATAATGATATAAAAACAATGATATGTTTATAAAATTTTATCAATTTACAATTAATAATTGAATTTTTAATTAATTTAATATCATTAATTGAATGTGTATTCTAATGTAAAATAAATTACTTTGTTGTGAGACAAATGATATTAAAATTCAGTTCGTATTTACTCTTAATATTGTTATGTGAGTGCTGAACAATGCTTTTTTGCAAAGACAACGCATATATATATATATTGTGAGGACCCAAAGGAGTCCCTTGTTTTGGGCTCACGGGAAGGAAGTGCTAGTTAAGGTAGCATAGGAGATAAGTTAACTTAAGAATAGATTAAGATAAAATAGGAATAGAATATAGGAATAGATTAAGATAGACTAGGAATAGAATAGGGGTAGTTTAAGTATAGGGTAAGAGTGGAATAGGGACAATTAGTTTTAAGTTAGTCGAAGGTAGGCTCTCGAGGCAGTCAGTTGAATTTGGGCTCTCGAGCCAGTCAGTCGTAGTTAGGCTCCCGAGCCAGTTAGTTGAAGTTAGGCTCTCGAGGCAGTCAGTTGAAGTTAGCCTTTCGAGACAGTCAGTCGTAGTTAGGTTCTCGAGGTCGAGGCGAGGTAATTGCGAGGAAGTGAATATTAAGGTGCGAGAATAGAATTTATAAACTCTGATGAAATTTTCTTAATGTCATCGATTAATAAAAGAAGGATCAAGTCACTGCGAATATAAATTTTCTTGTGTTTTTCCTTCCCTGGGCCGCTGAGCTGCCCCAGCCAAAGGAAAGAGACGAAACGTCCTCATATATATATATATATATATATGTGAATGCACAACAGGCATTATTTGTACATGTTGAGATCTTGATGCTAAAGCATAAGTGAAGGAAATTCTTGCCAGCATGTTGATATCAAATCGGAATGTCATTGAGGATGTTGTTCTATGCTTGTGAGTGGAAAGCGTAGATATCAGACGACCATTACCTTGCTCTGCCACCATGAAAGAAAGTGATGTGGATTTAACGACAACGACAACTTGTGACTTGTTGCAGTTGGCGTAAGCTAATAAAACTAATACATACGTATAAAAAAATTAATAATAATAATGAAGCGTTAACCAAACAAGTACTAGTGGTTTCGTATGTGGAAGAGTAGAATGTGCACGTCCGGTTGCGAGTGTGAGTGTACCGCGTAGATAATAAGTGACAATTACTCAACATATACACAGACTAACAGACAAACTAATAAATATATATATATATATAAATTAACGGACAAGCTATTACATACACACACACACAAACTAATACATACGCACGGATTAACGGACAACAGAATGAAAACGACAAGTAATATGACGAGATAACAGACAGACAGACAGGACCAGCAGATTTTTCCTTCTTTTGTTGTAACATGTCAGCTGGACAGCTAGTCAGGCCACCCACCTCTGATATGAAATCATTGTCACTGAAGAAAAGCATGAGGAGCATATATTTAGAGGTGAAAAGTATGGATTCTTTTTCCCAAAAATTTATATCGCGTTTATACAGAAATATTTTGTCAGGACTCAACAAAAATCCAAACGCCTGAAATGCAACTACGTCAGAATTATCTATTTTTGATAAACCCCACCTCTGTATATCTCTAATAGTGCTTGCAATGATAAAAGCTAAAGCCATAATTTAAACTTCAAAAATAAATGCTACATAAATATGAAAAAACGTCCCTTTCGTTAGCAGGCGAAATCAAATCAATTATCGTTTCTTGGGTTTTATGAGCGTTTTTGAGCGCACTAATGAGAACGCAGTTGTACGTATAAAAAAGATAGAATTTTGGTTTAAAAAAGTAATGGGTTCACTTAGGTTAGTCCTATTTATTCATGTCCATGTGTACGTCCTTAGCTGTCAATTGTTAATTCTATTGTAAAAAGAAATAGGAAAAATCATCCTCGTCTTCGATATCGGCTGAAATGAAAGCAAAACGATTCACTTCATTTATGCACCTTGAAAACGTGACGCCCTAAGGCATTAAGCATAAGTTCAAAAAAAGACTGCTGTTCGACACCGTGTTTTATAACCACCACTTTTAGTTTGTGCGGACTTGTGCAACGCCTTCAAGGATTTGAGATAAACCCCCTTTTCCTATACCGATTTACTTAGGAGGAGGTCCTTCTGAAAGTGATTCAAATCAATCTAAGGCCGTCCGTCTTGTGCTCTTGTCTTCAACACAGAGGTCGCACTCTTTGGAGATATTTTGATTAAATTTTGTACATCGACATGTTTTAACACAACGACGAACGCTATTGAAAATGGTTCGCATCGTAATACTTTTCCGACCGCTTCCCTTATAACAGATTATTTCGAAAGGTCGTTATATAAAGAACTATATTAGTGAAGTGGTGTAAGGTATATAACGGTTAGCCGTGAGCCACTACGGCGTTTTATTTTCTTTTTACTTGTGAAAAGTCTTTCTTTCTTTGCCACAAACGTAGTTTTGTTCTCAACCTTAGACTTCACTTTATGAAAGTGAAGATAACATTTTTGAATTTAAATATCAGCCAATTATTTAAAATGGTGCTCCTATGCTGTTGCCAAAATGCCAAGAGTTAAAAAAGAGTTTTGTTTATCGCACTTCTCTATAGTTTCTAGTCAGCAAAAAAGTAGTGCGGTTATGTAACTCCACTATTTTCCTTGCGTTACATTTTTTGTTCAGTTGCTGCAATAAAGTTCGCATCAAATTTAAATGCGGAAACTGCTAATATAAACGAGACGGCACGCAACAAATTTTAATGCTATCGTCTTCAAACTAATTAAAGTGCACTCATTAGTAGCAATCAAGTGGAAAATCACATTTACATGAATGAACCTCACAAGAAAGTTGGAAAGCTCATAATAACCCGAAAACTTCAAGGAAGCACCAGTGCTTGTGAGCGATAGAGACGATTTCATGAATTTTTAATATATATTCATAAGTAAAAATCGTTTAACCGTGTATGTGCGAGAGTTTGTGATAAGAATAAATTAAGGTACGCAACAGACAGAATGATTGGAAATACATTCATTTCTTTTTATATTATGCCAATCGATTCAGAGAATGGTCATGAATCTAAGTATGGCTGTTCATCTCTCTGTTTGACCACCTCAAGTGGTTTCATTCATTATTGGGGTTACGTTGTCGGCTGTCAGTTCCCGAGTTACTTTGCAAATTTCCGCACTGCCAGACTGATGTTTTAGCTCAAAGATAAATGCTATTGAAAATGGATTGGGTCGTGATTTCTTTACGACCATTCGACTCATATATGATTCCTTATGTATTCTCTTCTATTCTAAAAAAGTGTGAAAATCCACATCAATTTTCACGGTTGTTCGACGTAACTCAATCAGTAACGATATACTTAATGAATATGTAAAAGGCAGACGAGATAATGCTTCACTGATCTGCATGATTCATTATCTCTTTTCATTACAAACGTACGAAACTTCTTGCAGGACGCAAGCCTTTACATGGCAGCAAAGTGGAAAATATTATAAATAAAAATATATTAAAATAAACAAATTCACTAAGATTGGACTACGCAGGTCTATCTCTGAGACGGTTTTTCATATCATAGTTCTCAAGAAAGGTTATCCTTAAGGGTCTCATTTTAGGCATTTTGTGGCGAAAATAGACGGGGAATAGTAGGTTTTTTAATAAGAGAATAAATTTTACGATAAACATACATCCGTACATTTTAATTGTCGTTTATAAAGGAAGTTTCCGCAGCTGCACACGAGTAGTGGATCTCATCTTAATGCAAATCGCTTTATTAATGAAGTAAATTATTTGAAAAATAGTTAAAAAAATTTCAGATTTAAAGGGGACTATGGATAGAATCTTCATAATAGATCGTCAGCTAAATATTAGGAAAAGTAAAAAATAAGGACACAACAAAAACATCAAAATCATATAAATAAAGACATATAAATATAAATAAAGAAGAGAAAAAGAAGAAGAAGAAGTAGAAGAAAAGAAAGAATGTACACTCGACGATTATTATCTCTTCGAAAATATCCCTGACTACAGGCCTGCTGGGTTACTGCATTTCCAAGTGGGTATACCTGGGCCAAGTCTCCATATCAAAGACCAAAACCTATTAGAGCGTGGCGGAGGTATAGTGCATCCTCGACGAGTAATGCTCACTGATGTGGTGTACATCACACAGACTACGGACCCTATCTATCTCTATCTCATTTCTTGCGACTTTTCTCTTCACTAGTAAATCATATTTGAAAAAAAAAATTTCCCAGTGAATCTCCAAAGAAAACGATTTCGATGAAATGAACAGTGAGATCTTAACACACTTTCAGCATCGAAATGTCAAAGAAGTTGAACTGATTGTTTCACTCGTGAAGGAGCTTACGATGTAATTCATTGCTGTAGACGGCGGAATGAAGTCACATTGATTTGCCCGTCACCACCATTAAGCATACGTAACGACCATAAGTGATAAGTCACGGTCCACTCTTTAGTGTTGCTATTGAATCATAATCACTTCATCCCGTTGTTACATGCACACGTTACGCTTGCATTTTTTCTCTTTCTCTAAGTTAGGGTGTTTTTGTTTCTTTACATTTAACACATTTTCAGTTCAAAAACTCAAATGCAACTTAAAACTGAGTATAAAAAATTCGGTTCAAACCGAGTGTGAAGCTTTTCGACCGCACTATTGTTATTTTGTTTGTGTACGAGTTCGTTGTGTAATACTTTCGTAGTATGCAAAGGTATGCAAGCATCTGCGTGTATGTTTTACTTGAAAGCCAACGTATTAACATGTACGGGGTTTTTCGTTCGCTCGTATTCATTTCTTTTCCTTTTTTTATTTAGGCATAATGATGCATGAGAATCACATCGTTTAATGTCTTAAGAGGCCATGCGGCTAGATAACATCTAAATCTAAAGAGACACACACCTGTACCTGCAAGCTTGCTTGCTCGCTTTTCTTTTATATTTTTCTTTGCTCTCGTTTGCCTTACGGATATGATAATATTTACATAAATTCTGTTCTGTTGCAGCCGACATGTTATGTTTTCATTATATATTCTCTCTAACGCATTTAGGAAACTTAGTGTTAACCTTCTTTGATGTAGACGCCACACCGTTCATTGCCAAGCATATGCTTAAAATAAATTTATGGATTTTGTTCATATTTACATTTAAGAAGCCTGCATACCTTCACATCTTTGGTTTGAAATGTTTTATGTCCATTACATTTTTTTCATTTTCTTATTCTAAATTAACAGTTGCAACATAAAATATGAAATAAGAGTAATAGAGTTGCACTTTATCACGGTAATTGTCCTTTCAACCTTCACAACTATATGTATTCCTTGGTTAAGGTCGGTTAAGACATCATCAGCAGAAAGTTGAATTTATTTCTTTTTATTTCGTATTAACTGAAAGACTAGCAAATATGAAAACTCGTTGCTGCACCCGGTTCAATTTCAATGTGATAACAATTATTATATAATTTGGGACAGTAGCCATCTAATATAAACGCTAATGTGTTAGTTGCAATGTCAAAGTGGTGGTCTGGAAATCTTTACACACTTGCCAAATAAATGTTGGTAAAGGAAAATTGGGGAAGTAAATGTTAACGATAACTTTTTGCTAATAAAGAGATAAACATATACGAAAAGAATTTTAAAACAAAAAAAAAAAAAGATTAAGTTTAAATTAAAAGTTAAGTTTAGGAAACAGTTTCCAGTAAAATACCATAGTAAAGTTCAAAAATTGAAAATTCTTTTGCTTATGCTCATAAGCATGCTCAAAGCATGGCATCGGGACCCAGCTCTATTGAATACTTTATACCAGTGGTGTTGTGCTAATTTTTTTTTTCCTTAACGCGTATACATAATTATATAGACAGGGCCGATCCTGGATAGGCGGCCGCTCTGTGCGGTGAGTAATAATAATAATAAGTAATAAACTAATAAAGTTTAAAACATCTACGAATACTGGAAACCAACATCTGGAAATTCTAGTTCACAACAAATGTATAATAAAAATTCTTAGCATTAGCCGCAGGCTAATACTTTCACTACAGACTTTGATGTTGATCCAAAATATATATCTATAAGTCCTTCTTCTTAGTGCTGCAAAAGCCTTGGTAAAGTGAATATGTCCCTCAACAGTTGCTTGCCTTTTACTTAACAAGTAAAGAGTAAAAGACACTTATGATGACACTACTGCTGCTGTAAAATATGCAATAACTCTGACGAAAGCTAGTTTAGTACTTAAAAGAAATAAAAGCAATACAAATACGGATAGGAAACGCTTTCAAGTTTTTAAGCCAGTAAGTATGCAAAAATACCTGGATTTAGTGTAAGTACATGTTTGACGATGTGCTCAGAAAATTAACTTAAAGTGTCTTCAATACACTGCTGTACAGAGAATTCACAATCATTGTATGCTTCGTCGAATTCAGTGGCATTTATACAAATATTTAAATGATTGTATTTTTAAATAGAGATTAGCATATATGTACTTAACTGATTTGTTATGACAGCTTGCGAATGTTCAAAAATAACTATCTTTCCATAACTCACAGGCAAGTAAGAAAGAAATTTGTTTGTTGATTAATTATACCTCACACACCACAGGCAGTACACCACTTACCGGCTCGCCATGGCCTCATATTTTAATAGTGTGTTTCAGTGGTGTTGTGCTAATTTTTTTTTACCGGAACGCGTATATATAATTATATCCTGGGTAGGCGGCCGCTCTGTGCTGTCTCATGTCCCAAATTTGACGACGGGTTTCCCCCATTTCGGTATGGCAATAAACTATACCAGGTATGAGTAACGTACGGTCCGCTTGCATTAAAATTTATGTATGAAATCTTTACTTTTTTAAAATTTCATATTTTTTTCTTCTAATGTTTATTATAAATTCTCCTTATCAGAAATCATTTTTAGTTCCGGAACGCGTTCCTGCCCAAAAAGGAAGTACCGGAACGACGTTCCGGAGCGTTTTCCGGCTCGACAACAGCACTGCTTTATACTCTTGGGCACATATGTATCTTTGTTTCACTTTTTTTACTCTCTGTTGCTCGCTTTCATAGCAACTGTTTACATCTGCTGTTATAATATTATTGCGTATCATCAGAGACAATGAAATACGTAGATGTTCCAACATTTTGTTCAATGCTGGGATTAGAAGAACTTTCGGGAATTTTTGTGTATCCATTGTCTGTTACAATAGTAGTGCTGTTGCAATTAGCTTGTTATGTTTGTGTGCTTGTTATTTCATTCTTATTATTTGTCTGGGAGAATATTCTGTTAATGGTTGCTTGATCGAACGTGACATTCTCTCAAACGTTTGCAAAGCAGAAGCATATAAAGTTCTATTATTTTTAGTGAATATGGGCTGCGATACGCATGTAAATATATATTTTCGGAAAAAACCAGACAATAGGTATGTACTGTGAGGACCCAAAGTCGTCTCTCGTTTTAGCCTGACGGATTCCCCATCTCCGACGAGGGAAAGGGAGTGCTAGGGTTAAGAATATATTAAGACAGCAATAGGAACAGATTAAGATAGCACTAGGAATAAAGTAAGATAGGAAATAGGAGGAGAATAGCATAGACTAAGCGTAGAATAGAATAGATTAGGCGTAGGATAAGGATATGTTAAGAGTAGAAAATAATAATAATAAGAAGGGAGTAGAAGTTTGGCTCGCTCAGAGTAAAGTCATAAATAAGAATAAAGAATCGAGTCACCGTAAAAAATATAAATTTCTTGTGTTGTTGCTTTGTTCTTAACTGGTCCGCTGAGCTAACCCCCCTGAGGGGAACGGACGAAAAGTCCCTCACAGTACGTAGCAACTGGAATTCATTTTCTTTTCATCGTTTATTTTGAAGAGTTCAAGAATTCTAAATTCTGTGTTCGCCAAATGCTACGACAAAATTTCAATCGAAGTTTTCATATCAAAAGCTATAAGGAAACTTTTAATTATTAAAAACAAAAAATAATTTACTTATTATTTATTAATTAATTTTATAATTTAATTTTTTTTTTATTAATTTTTTTAATTTTTATTTTTTATATTTATTATTTTTATATTTATATTTTTTATATTTATATTTATTAATTTTATTTGATATATTTTATCTAACTTTCCGTATCACCCATTCGCTCTTCTTCGATCAAGGCTGAGGCGGGAAAGACATGCTGTAAGTGTATCGAGTTTTAAATCGTCAGTGAGCTAGAGCAAACATAAGGAGACGGCGGTGCCAAAGATGGGTCCGCACATAGTCTGCTTGGCTATAAGAACGTTAAAGGGATAAAAAAAGAAATTAAAATGTACCAGACTGCATAGTAATAAAATATAAAAAAAATATATATAAGTTTTTAAAGCACATATAAAAAAACCTATTATTATTATTATTATTATTATTATTATATAAATTTAGCCAGAGAATAAATTCTAAGACTAAAGTCTTAAAGCACTAGCATCTAAACCTTTCGGCTTTATTTTTATGAGTATTATTATTATTATTATTATTATTATTATTATTATTATTATTATTATTATTATTATTATTATTATTATTATTATTAGTATTATTATTAAAAACTCTACCGCATTTGAGATTTGAACCCACGACAATTGAATTGCTAGTCGAGACTCTTGCCCACTCGGCCACTCAGGCGGATATATGTATTTAATACTTGTAATTTTACATTAAGTTTACCACTTTAAATAATAAGTATACAGTAGCACAATAAATTCTACATAGAGTATCGAATATTGAGGTTTCTCTTATTAAAAAAACCTAAACTACCACAATGTCATGGCTACAAAGTTTGTAGCAGTAGTCATAAGTGAACTAATAAATAAACTGAAAGTCTTTTCCTATAACATTGACTAAAAGTTTGCAATCTTTTACTGATTTGAATGGACTCATAAAATGGACAAATACTCAACCGAACATCAAGGCAAGCTAAGTTACCATGGGACTGGCGCAATCCGACAAACAAAATCAGACTCAGAGTTCTGTTCTTTAGAAAAATCTGTTTCGGAAATATGTTCTCCATTCTACTCTTTCACTCCGCATTTTATGTCTGTGGTGCAATATCCTTTTTGCTTAAAAGACGATTCGTATTAAGGAAAAAGTTTTCTATATCTGAAATAAATTTCCGATTCTCTATTTTAGCCTTAAGAAAATAGATGAGTTTTCCGAATTATCTTAAATTTTTTGCTCTACGATATCTTTCACCTGAAAGTAATTATTTTCGAGAATATTTATTTGAATGTCGGACAAGATTGCCTTACAGCACAGCTGTGATCTTACCCCTTGAAAGAACTTTCGACTTTATTCGCTCCTTATGAGGATTGCACACTCAAGTAAGTACTTTATAACGGGATATCCAATAGGGATGATATGATTTCTTCTTAAACCTGCGGCTATATTTCAAATATCGTAATCATCGTATCCTTGCTGGTTGCCTTTAATAAGGTTTGCAAGGGAAAAACATAAGTTTCAAGACCGTTTGGAAATTACCCAGAGTTGCTATCGAAATGGAAGTGCTCCCATTCTCGTGCACTTTTCTCAATTTTTGTTCTTCGTAATAGCCTTGCTATGCTTCTTGTTCGCCGTAATGTGTATTAATTTACTTTACAATGTGTTCATGCGTCCAGAAGATTAAGATGTTCTCAAACGCCATCAGTCAAGTGTTTGTTTAATTTGTCGGTTTTCAGGCGTTGTCAACCGTTAGGATTGTCTCTGAATTCGACTTAACGAATCTTGAGTAAAATGTTTGGTCTGCAAAATTGTTCTCCCCATCGGGAATTAAAACTGTTTGATCCTCGTAAACATCGTGACTTCGCTGATCTTGCTGTAGGATAGCAGCAATTGTATGAAGCAAATCCATCTCTATAGGAATGGTTTCAAACGAATTGATTAATACAAAATGTTATCATTATCAAGAAACATATTCACTCCTAAGTAATAAGAATTTAGAAACGTTACTAGAGATTAACGTTTATACTAATATTTTTTACTCACCCTGGGTAAAATAATACCCACTAATATGTCCTTGTGTTATTACTAAGTTATGTGCCAGTCAGCAACCCTGGCTGACATAGTATAAATAGCACGGGAAAACTTGCCATAGGAGAAGCGATCATAGACCCTTCAGCGGTATGGTCCAAGCCAAATATCAGCTGGCATCTTCTGCCTTTGCTCTTGAGCTTAAAAAATTTGGCTCGCCGTTAATAACATAAAAGCGAGATTAGGAACTTTCTTTCAGCCCGCTCAGCTCTGCACTCACGGTCGGCCACACTTCTTTAAGGAAGAAAGAGGGTCAGGTTACAATTCTGGTCCAATGGTGATGTCCGCCTGGATTGTTGCTCTGTCCCTCAGTTACAGTCGGCCACAATTTGAGAGAGAGAGAGAGAGAGAGAGAGAGAGAGAGAGAGAGAGAGAGAGGGAGAGGGAGAGGGAGAGGGAGAGGGACACGGCGAGGGAAAGGGAGA
>KK503033.1:21782-33614 GCA_000688735.1 Glossina austeni | reverse complement strand
GTACTTACACTAAATCCAGGTATTTTTGCATACTTACTGGCTTAAAAACTTGAAAGCGTTTCCTATCCGTATTTGTATTGCTTTTATTTCTTTTAAGGTCTAAACTAGCTTTCGTCAGAATTATTGCATATTTTACAGCAGCAGGGGTGTCATCGTAATTGTCTTTTACTCTTTACTTGTTAAGTAAAAGACAAGCAATTGTTGAGAGACATATTCACTTTACCAAGGCTTTTGCAGCAGTAAGAAGAAGGACTTAAAGATATACATATTTTGTCTGAATCGGTTCGAGCATGTCCGTCTGTCTACTTATATATTATCTGTGGTAAACATCTTGCCGTTCGCAATGAAAATATATTTTGCGAATTTACAAAAGAGTCTGAAAATGATATAAACCTTCAAGCATGCCAAAGGGCAATCCTACAACGCCCACGCGCCTATGCTACAAAAACTGAAGACATCTTCGCTACACTCATACACTGCAACGCATAGTCTATGTGACTTCCTACTTCTATTCTAACAAAGATAAGAAATCAGCCACGTCCACCCAACGCCACGGAGCATGGAAATTTAGTTTTTTCCTTTTTCTAGCCTTTTTTAGGATAATAGTCATGGGTATAAAAGATTCGATTACAACTGAATATAATTTTCTTACTCATTCCTAGTTTTGTGTACATTTTAAACCTTTAAGCGGCTTAAGTACAAGAAAAGCGACATGATTTGTTTTCTTATTTTTTTTTTTATGTATTTCGTCGCTCTGTCTCAAGCGAAATTGTAGCCAAGTTTTTTGTGCAAGAATAGGAAAAAAAAATCTGCTGGTTCTGTTTCTGTAAATACTTTTTATGCCCGTCTGCGTAGGTGTGTTAAGTTTATTCAACATTTGTAACGCACAGATTGGGCTCAATGGATTCCATATATTAGATGTGTATGTGGATGCACATGTATGTAGATTTAATAGACATCCGATCGTTTTCGCCTTTTTCCTAAGTTGTAGTTATTTAGCTAAAAAGAAGTTTTTATCGAACATGTTGTGGAAAAAAGATAAACGGAAAGGATAGGCAATAGGAGCTGAATCTGGTAAGTGAGGAGAATGATGAAGAAGTTCCACCTTCGATTGTTGTAGTTCAGCCACGGTCATTGGGGCAATGTACGATCTGGTGTTACCTTGCACTAAGATAGCAGTCGATCTGTTGTCCAATCTGGGCTGTTTTTCTTTAAGTTTCAGCATCATTTTCTCTACTTGGTTACAGTATATTTCTGCTGAGATCGATGCGCTTGGTTTAATGAAATCGTAATAAACCACATGTGCGCTAAATTTCCAAACACTCGCTATCAACTTCTTCTGATGAATACTACACTTTGGAGTAGGTTTTGGTGATTCATTCTTGTCTAACCAACGCGTTGAACGTTTGCGATTGTCATATGCAATCAATTTTTCGTCACAAGTCATTGTGCGATTCAAAAATGGATCAGATTTGTGACGACAAAGCAGCATCAGACAAGCTTCGAAAGGCTTTTGTTTCTATTTTTCGTTCAATTCATGGGCAACCAATTTATCTAAATTCTTCACTTTCCCGATTTGAGCTAAATGAGTTAATATTGTTTGTTTGCTAACACCACACTTTAATGATAATTCATAAGTCCTTTAAGATGGGTCAGACTCAACGGTGAGCTTTAGTACGCAATTATTGATCATTGATTCTGGGCAACCGCTTTATATACAACGTAGGAGACGACATTTAAAAATTAGGACAGAACCGAATGTAATCCCCTTCACGTCTTTATTCGAGATATTCTCCTTTGCTACTAAAATGATTTTTCTTGTCGCTTGCCTTTTTTTATAAAATTTCTTTAAGTGTAAAAGATTGCAGCTATAATCGGCAAATATCTGAATTTATTGCGCGAAGTAATGAAAAGAATTTATTACTTTGTTAAGTAGACACTTTGTGTTTAAAAAATATAGACGACAAACTAGTTCATAAATTCAATACTAAATACACATGAATGGGAGAAGAAGAAGAAAAAGAAACAATGAAAGACTTTTTTTATAAAACCTATGCGGTCGATTTTTCTTTGTATTTGGGCTCGATCACACGGATATGCACGTGAAGACAATACAAAAAAATATTACTGTGGATTTTCCCGGTTTTGAAAATTCAAAAAATTTATACTCGGTTACATTCGACCTGGATGGAAGATTAGCTTGTATGTCAAATTTAGTTGAAAGTCCAGTCATGGCGATTCCGGAAGCGAGCATAAATAAAACACATTTCTAATTGAGATTTCTTCTCGATGCATTGTTTGGACCTTGTGTTGTTTTCTTCAAATGTTCCCATGGCACGGTTTTCGACGACTTGCCTGCGCATAGCGGGCAATAGTTCGGTTAGGATACGAACGCTCGTTTCTGTAGCATTGAGCCTGATGATTGTTCGCATCAACTCGATTGTTCTCGTAACCCGACAACAAAAAAGTCCACCAGTTACAATTCTCAAGCTCTTGCTGACAGGCTCACATAAGCACTTTTGGAGTTTATTCGGCCATTAAACTTTTCCGTCAATAAATTCTTTGCGTCATGACATGTATGACAAATTGTACCATTTTGTTGAAACTTCATATCATCAAGTCGAACTCATGCCACAAAAACTCAATAATGACGTTTCTATGGCGTTCCGTATTGAGGGTCACTGCAATGCCATTTAAGTCTTCAAAAATAATACTTTCAGCTCACAGGCCACTTATAAAAGTTAATTTGAGTGCACGTTTGAGTTATTTGAGGGCAACAGATGGGATTTCTTGGCTCTAAAGGGACAATTATCTTTATTTACGACGCTATTTATGAGCTTTTATATGGGCTTCATGTCACTTGCACAAATCGTAGGCCGAACCGACTTATCATTTTTGTCACAAATTTTAACAAATTTTATATGCTGAGCACAAATATCAATTTCGATGGAAATCTGGAAAAAAGCAGGGATGAAGGGATGTTTAGAAAAGAGACTTCTTAGTTGATCGACTCTCATAATATCGGCGCACACTATAAACAATGTATAAAATTAGTTTCCCATTCTATATGCATTTTTTATTTTTATTATTTTTTTTTTTTTTTTGGGTTGTTGAGTAAAGTTGGACTAAGCCAATAAATTTGTGGCTTATATGTCCGAAGTGCAATACTTTACTGGAACCATTTTTTACTGAATACCTTTATTATACATATTGTGTATAAAGATATATATATATATATATATACAATCAAGCTAACTGGCAACTTTATTAGGGTTCAAACCAAGAACTTCGTGTTCACATTGAATCTTTTTTATTCAACTGTGGACTTGCCGACTCATAGAAGCTGAAAAAGCTATTGTACTTGGCCGTAGCTGCAGTGACTGCCCGGTCGGCACAGAGATAACACTTACTTACTGATTGGGCACATATTCGCTAGGCTGCGGGCAATCCAAATCTTTGCTTCTCTTTCCCCACTTTTTTCTGTCCACAACGAAAATTGTGTTTCTCCAATGTTTTGACATAACAGGCCTGACAGACCTTCAAGGTTGGCACTTTTTCCGTTGTACGACGGCCCGTGAACTATTGGCTAATGTGTTACTTTGTGAGCTCTATATGTTACAGTGTTACTGCCACTAATACTTCCATCGGCCATTCGATGGCCGATATAATAATAGCTTTGAATAACGATCAATAGGAAGCATTCACATCGAAATGCCATAAAAAATTGTGTTTAAAGTGTAAACGAATGAAGAAATCTTAACTAACAGATGGGAAAAGTTTATTACTAGGCTAACGAACAATCGCATAATAAGATACATTAAGAGACAATAAGCATACGCTGCCTTTAGCCAAGAAAAAGAATCAGCAATCAAAGTTAATAACAAAAAAGTTAAGAAAAGAGTAAAAATTTTTGGTTTTTCTTTGTTCGCAAACTTTATATGCGTTTGCTTTGTATTTTGCTTTATTTTATCGTTAGCTGTTTAAGGTTTTCGTTCGAGTTCTATTTGTTCTTATTTGCGTTTACGTCCTCCATAAAGCGAATGATTGAAAACTTTTCCGCATTAATAGAAAGAAACTCATTAATATCTATGGGCCTAGAGCTAAGTAAAATGCATTCGCATTGTTTTATTGACTAAAGTGGAGCAACTGCGTACAAGAATTTGTATGGATTCAGGCGGAAATATGTAAAACTTTTCAAGAGTTTTTAAAACTTTTTCAAGAGTTCATAAAAAATTGTTGTAATGTAACTGAAAGATGAAAATCTCCCTTTAAATTAATTTTGTATTATTAAGTACAATACCGCATATTTATATAAATTATATAAAAATTTAATCGGTCTTAGTTAAGGAGTAATTTCATATTTTACGTAATGCGTTTATTTCGGTACAAGTTTTTTTCGTTTGGTTCACATTTGTTGGTTTTCTAAGTAAAATTAAATTTGAAAAATCTGACAGCCCTTTAATCGGAGAGTTTAAAATGGAAAACATAATTCTGTTACAACTCCTTCGTATGTGTAAAACAGTCATATAGTTAAGGCGCAAAAATGCCTTTGCTTACCTGCAATTCATTATAAAGCATGCACAAGGAATAAAAATTGTTCTTTAAATAATGTTTGGATAAAATTTTGTTGTTGTATAATATCTTTTCCTCTACGAGGACTAAAATAATGCGTCATTTTGGTCCCTAGAAATATATATCTGAAGTTGTGAAATCTAATTATTATTAAGATAGAGAATTGTAATAAATCTTTAGACAAAGTAAATAAACGAGTAGAAGAATGAAGAAAACAGTCAGCTGAAAAACATGATTCAAGGGAAGCAGGAAAAAGTGTTTCCTTTTTCTTATTTAAGCCTCACACGTTTGTATAAGCAAATAAAACGTGCAATAAAGCGACATAATTTGTGAGGGCATAATGAGCCCATACCTGATGCTGAGGTAAGCTCAGCGGTCCAAGTTATTGATCACAAGAAAATTTATATTTTATTTTTCGGTCTAATATTCATCACTTTATTCTTTAATATTTCACTTTGGTTCCGAAAATAATAACAATCCGTATCTACCCTGAAAGCTAGCGATATGTCTCGTCGCTCTCGATGCTCATGACCGACTCCTCCGTTGTCAAGCCTCAACTCCACTAATTTAAGCTTAACTTAATAAACTAGTTTCCCTTTGTTTATCTTTACGTACTCTCTAGCTGCCTGCTAACCTAGCTTACTCTTAGTCTACCTTAGCTTACTCTTGGTCTATCGTAGCTTACTCTTAGTCCACCAGAGCGGTTTCATCCTACTTAATCTCTATCTTATTCTAGTCCCCTAGCTAGTGCCCTAGGGGAAAGCTAGCGAGATGTCTCGTCGCTCTCGATGCTCGTGATCGACTCCTCTCTTCTCAAGCCTAAACTTCACTAATTTAAGCTTAACTTAATAAACTAGTTTCCCTTTGTTTATCTGTACTTACTCTCTAGCTGCCTCCTAACCTAGCTTACTCTTAGTCTACCTTAGCTTACTCTTGGTCTATCGTAGCTTACTCTTAGTCCACCAGATCTGTTTCATCCTACTTAATCTCTATCTTATTCTAGCACATCCCCACCACAGACAGAGATCTTGTGAGGCCAAAACAAGGGACGACTTTGGCTCCTCACAAACTATAACACATAAGGGAGCAAGTAGGGCCGTAAATATATTTAGGCAGAGGAAGAAATTGTTGCCAATTCGTTTGTTGGTTTCTAACATGACCCCGCAGTGTCGAGAAACCTTATGAGCATTAATCTCTTCAAACCATTTCTTAGTGCATTTGAAAACTAAAAGTCGCATAAACAATTTAAAAATAGACGATGAAATAAAGTTCTTAAAAAATATCACTCCGGTTAAGTTGATAACAACACTTCTCAGGCTTATGAAAAAATTCGTAAAGTCTGCGGTGCGGATGCTTAATCAACAGTAACGTCAGTGTTCGGAAAGAGTACAAAAATGGTCAATTTTTGCTCGTGAAATGTTAAAATTTGTAACTCGTGCTACACCGGACGATGCTATGAAGCCACTTTTTCGGTCATTCCAAAATCTTACAGGGTATTTAACAGAGCGTCATGGTCTACTGTAATTTTATTATCAGATTTTTATAGCCTACACCACTTGTATTATAGGGTATTGTGAGGACCCAAAGTCGTACCCTCGTTTTGGCCTCACGGACTCTCCGTCTCTGGGGAGGGGGGAGTGCTAAAATAAGAATAGATTAGTAATAGAATAAGTAATAGCTTAGTAATAGATTAGTAATAGAATAAGTAATAGCTTAGGAATAGCTTAGGATTAGCTTAGGAATAGAATAAGTGATAGCTTAGGAATAGCTAGGAGCAGAATAAGAAATAGTTTAGGAATAGATTAGGGATAGCATAAGATAGAATAAGCATAGGTTACGAGTAGGTTAGAGAAAGTGAGCTTTAGGCAGTCAATGCTGGGCTCTCGAGCCGGCAAGAAGTCGAAGTTTGGCTCTCGAGCCAGCGGTGGTTAGGCTCTCGAGCCGATAACACAGAATACAAATTATAGACTTTGGTAGAATACCAAATAGTACCAAATGTAATACATGAAATAAAGAAGAGTGAAGTGTCACGAATAAGCAAGAGTGATTGAGAAGAAACGAATGCAAAGACAGTAGAATACAATTGATAAACCCTAATGAAATTTACCCGAATGTAATGAATTAATAAAAGGAGAACCAAGTGCCTGCAAATATAAATTTTCTTGTGTTTGCTTTCCTCCCCTGGGCCGCTGAGCTGCCCCAGCCAGAGGATAGGACCGAAACGGCCTCACAGTGGTCTCTGCGGACGTATGTAACACGCAGAAGGGCTTAAGATAGACTCACCTTTTATTACACAGATCGTTCTAGAAAAAGATTCTAAGCCGGTCTATTTGCCTGCCCATCTGATGTCTGTCTATGCAAAATTTTTAGTCAAACTCCAGGTCGCAAGTTTTGAGGTATTTGGATGATATTTGTTACATAGGCGTACTTTAGCCCAAGATTGAACGCTATTGGAAAGAGATCGGCCCCTCTTTGACCACTTCCTCTACAACGCCATGTTTTGGAAAGTCGTTATATAGAAAAATTTCAATATTCAAAATTTCTCCACAAAAATGGCCATCTAATAGTACTTCGGCCTTCTAAATTGTTATGAAAACTTTTGACCGTTGGTTGGGGCAATTTGTGAACTCCCTCTCATGTAACGACAACGGAATTTCATATGATCTAGTGTTCAATATTTCATGATGAAAATCAGATCATAATAGTAATTTAATATCAAAAAATGAATTGCGCCAAATTAAGACCATCTGGGCTTATTTTGGAACCCTATTCTATACAAAGATTTTCATGAAAATTTTTCAATATTTTATGATGAAAAATGATCCACAATAGTAGCTCAGTACAAAAATTACCTATACGGACTTTTAAATATATTGTATTGAAACTCTTGGACACAACCTTTCTTACGGAAAGTAACTCTTTCTTTGCAAAGAGGTGTACTCTTTGATTACAGTTCCATAATAGTACGGAAAAATAAGAATTGTGTTAGACAATGTGGTGTAGGGTATTTAATAGTTGGCCTAGCCCAACTATAATCTTTTCCTTTGTTTCTATTTATTATTACTCCCTCTTTTTCTCATTTTTGAGGGGGGAAGAGTGTTACGAAACTGTAAAGTCGGGTTAAGAAACCACTTATGCAGCCGTGCAGTTAAAGTAGAAAGCAAAAAATTCTGGTGTGTACTCGTGGTAAAGTTTTAAATACGTCGAAAGTTATGTAAACGCATAGGAAACAATCTAAAGAACTTTTTCGAACTTACGAAAACTAACAAAATAATAAAAAGTAGAATAAGAAATTAATAACATTTACCCTCTCTCTCTCTCTCTCTCTCTCTCTCTCTCTCTCTCTCTCTCTCTTTCTCTGTTTTACAAGCCGCATTGCAGCATTGTTGTGAACTTTTTGAAAAAAGTTGCATCAGTTCTGGTTCACAATTGACGTTTTATAATAAACTTAGTAAGTACCTGATAGCTGATGACTATACCAAGCACAAAGAAAAAGCTGTAAATAAGAGTAAAAGGAAAAAAAAGCAACCGCATAATACATATGAAAAAAACACACACATCACACTTCCAATCTAAAATGTGGCTCAAACTTTTTCTGTACTGTATGCTTTTTTGTTATTGGTTTTCACTTCGTAACGCCAGGCATTCTGTGTGATTAAAGTCGTAGAAAAAATGCTCTTTGAACCTTTTTCGTAATAGTTGTTGTTTTGTTGGTTAGTATTTCTTTTTTTCCTTGTGGTCAAAAATGAAACGAACCATGAAATACAACAGAAGCTAAATGTTTTTGTTATCTCTTTGGTTGTAGGTTCGTCAGTGTTATGTACTCGAATGTGAAAAGCCGTGAAAATAATGGAAACTGAGTTTAGGGCGAGGATGAGTAATGACATCACTTTATATATGAGATCAACGAAAGAACGTTTTTTTTTTTCCACACTAGCATCTGCGGTAGCGCATACCGCAAATATCGTTGATGTTCCTAGGAAAACCAACTACACAATCGCCCAATGTGACATCACGATATTATGCGGTGTTAAAGATGTTGATGAGAGATTTTTAATCATTACAGTGAGTGGCTTTTGTATGTTAAACAAGACTTTGTGGCAACTTGTAGGTATGCTATATAGTACGCAACATTATCTCGTCTGTGGCACGTATTCGAATGTTTTAAATATTTACCGATTAATGTGTTCGAAGAAATGTTTCCACGAAACAGTTACTACTCAGACTAGTCAGGTCAGGTAGCTCCGCATGTATAGATTACTTGGTGGCCCTGAGACAGACACGATGACGAGGTGTAGGTCGCCTCCAGTCATACCACTTGCGAACTGCCACGGAATGTTTTCAGTTCACAGTCTGTAGGTCAGTTCAAAAAATATTTGTGCCTCTGTCCGTTTCAAGAATGCACGATTTTAGGTGTTTTCGAGTTAATTCAACCACATCACTATAAAGTTTTACATTGAGTTCCAAATTTTATGTATTCCAAAATCGTTCGTGTCACATCAATGCATAAATGAAAAAAGCTTCGAGATTTTTGTATAAAAGTATAAAAAAATAATTTTTTAAATTAAATTTTTTTACTTTTTCTAAGGAAATCGTTTTTATCAGTAGTTTGGTGGAGCGAGCCTGTCTTCTTCCTCTATTAAAGTAAAACAAGTAAAGACACTATGGTGGGATAAGACCCATCATTAAATACCTACACAACTTTGCTTAGCACAGTTATTTATGCAAGGGCTTCTCAAAATATAGTTATGGCAGGTAGTCGAGAAAGTGTTCTGATCGGAACTATTTTCGATAGCATTCGTGTTTGAGCCAAAACATGTCGATGTACGAAGTTTCTTCAAAATATCTCAAAAATCGCAGTTTGTAGATAGAACAAAAGTGATGGACAGATGACCATACAAGGTATTGAAAGCTGGGTCTATTTCAAGCCCTTCTAGGCACAAACTTAATATACTCTTGTATCACAATTAGGGTAGGGTATAAAAGTGTTCTTAAACCCTACGCAAAACGTTCTTTGTCGGTGAAAGGGAAAAACGGTGTATGGTTTCCAATGTTTGTTTTGTATTTGGTTTACATTTTTCTAATTTTTTTTTTCCTACCGTTCGATTGGTGTTCGATGTGCTTTTTGTTGAAAGCAGATTTGCGTTTTTAAAACGTTTCGTAAATACTTTTTTGTGGTTTAATTACACACAGTGTAGTTAGCGGCTATTTAACTAACTTTTCTTAATTTGTTTTAACCCTTAGCATGGTTTTTGACGTTCTATGGTTTTTCTTTTATTCGGTTGAAACTTTCAAAAAAAGTGTTATTGTATTGTTGATAAAAACGAACTTAGAAATGTACCAAAATATTTCAATCGACGAAGAGAACTTTTTTTAAAAAAGAAATAAAAAAAAACTTTCAAAAGTGTTTAAAGAGAATTCTAGAAAATTTCAATCAATTGAAGAACTTATGCTTCTTCTTCTGTACTGTAGTGCAACCTAATATATTATTAAGGCATTCAACTAAATTTAACTTTTATACTTATCACCAAAGGATGCGGGGTATATTCATTTTGTCAAGACGTTTGCAACACCTAAAAGGAAGGACCAGAGACCCCACAAAGTGTATATATTCTTGATCTTGATATTCATGTCTGTTTGTTCCTCCATCCATATCTCCGTGCGACCGCTTGTCTGTCTAATGTTTATTATAAGCATTCTCCTGGCCGCAAAATTGAAGATATCTACTTCAATATTGGCAGAAACAAGCATGCTCTTGTACGCAGAATGCTATTGAAAAACGGCCAAATGACTGAAGGACACGCTCACGGCACAAAGTAAACTGACAAAACCTCTGTTTTTCAAATGGAATAAAAAATTTGTTTCAAACTATTGCACATAATTGTATAAAAAATTGAACGCTTATTCTATGGGTGATACTGTAGCACCTGTATAAAAAAGTTACCACGCCTACCCAATATTATAATGTAACAAAATTTAATTTTTCTTTCTAAATATCTTTATAAGGCGTAGAAACACGCTTCAAAATCCTCATGAAGTATATAAATTCTTGGGCGGTTTGGAATGTACCTAAACATATCCATCTGTCCACATGTCTGTGCAACCGTGCAACTGTATAGTATTTGCGGTAAACGTTCTCCCATTAGGGAAAATGAAAAAATCGTCTACAAATTTGCCAAAGAATTTGGTATTTGGATAAACCCTTCCAAAGACAAGCCTTCAACGCCCGCCCGCCTGTGCGCCAAAAACTCTTATTTTGAAAATAAACAACATCAGCCGCACCCACTCCATATAATAAAGGATGAAAATTTAGTTTTTTCACTTCTTTTGTCTTTTTAAGGATAACGTTGGTGGGTATAAAGCATTCGATCGTAATCGAATATAATTTTCTTAGCTGCTTGTTTTAAATCCTTTTACAGAGGTTTGAGAGGACGCATCTCTTATTTTATTTTCTTCAAACTCAATAAAAAAGCCAAAAATGAACATCTGAACAAGAATCGCCACCCCTTCTGTCAAGTTGTCAGTTCGAGGAAATATGAGAAACTCGCATATCTATTATGCAAAATATATTTTTGTAATGAATTTTTTCTTCGATTCTGTTCCGATTATGAGAATTCAATAAAAAAATTGAATACTCCAGTATTTAGGAGAAAAAAACTTGATACCCAAGACTAAGTTGCACTCTCTCTCTCTCTCTAAAAAAAGTTTCCAGCTTTTTTTTGGTTCATCAAAATATTGAAATTTCCATTGCTTTTATATCTTCAATAATTTAGAATTGAGACATAAATTTTCAAATTCCGGCTGCGATACGATAACATTAACACATGTGACAGATATTAAGTGAATATGTAAATTTGTGAGACTTGAATCGAGCACGAACGCTCCGTTGACTTGAATATTATGCGTTGTGATGCACGTGGATTCACATTATTATCAGAGCCTTGCCAAAGAATGTTTTGTTATCATCAATGATGAGTTTGTGCAAAAAGCATCTCATACTTGTGATACGACTACGGTGCGTATATATTTTTCATACTTCGGCTAAGCCATAGCGAATTTTCTTCTAAGTCTTCCATTTACTCTCAGACCTGCCTGGAAGTGACAATTTTAATTTTAAAATATAGCTGAAAGTCAAATGGACCCACAACACCAGAGTATGTTGTTCATTTGCTTGTATTGAAATGCGTTTAACTAAGAAGTCTGAACAGAATTCAGCGCTTTCAGACTAAGTAATTTATTTATTTATTTATTTATTTATTT